>CAUHTR010003536.1:0-19088 GCA_959609185.1 Schmidtea polychroa | reverse complement strand
AGTATCTAAATATCGTAAATTTAAGGTTCATTTTTAATAAAAAGACACTAAACATATGAAATAAGTAACAATAAAATTATCCTCATAATCAGTCTGTCATTATAATCTGATTCTAATGCTATATACGAAAATAATTATGATGACATAGTTGTGATTTAGTGAGTTAATTAAATAATGGCAATTAATTTGTTGATTAAATTTAATTGTAGATAATATTGACTTTATTACCAATAATGGACAATAGTGGTTGGCTATCAGCAAGAAGTGAGTTCTATCGCTAAAGATGTTGATGTCCTGTCACTCCAACGACTTCGTGGGATTATTGAAAGTTTGAAGTATTTAAACTTAGAATTATTAAGTGAAAAATTGAATATTAAATTTGTTTTTTTATATCAATTAACAAGGTCTGTAAAACTTTAATAGCCAAATAATTTTAAATTAATTTAAAGTTATTCTAGCTAAGAAATGAGTAAGGTAGAAGGTGATTCTATGACAGTAGTGGGGATATTACCCTAATGGACACAGGCCTCCCACTGTTTTCATGTTTTATAGCCATTTTGCCCCTAAAAACGCACAAAAAAACACAAAAAGCCCTTAAAAACGCACATTTTTTATTTTCCTCATTTTGCAAGATTTAAAAACATATGCGTTTAAGCCCGCAAAACTGTAAAAAAACATCGATAAAGATATGAAAAACGTATATCGGCCTGCGTCCATTAGGGTAATATCCCCACTACTTGGAGGAACGCAGGTCTCGAGGCTTGCGAATGCAACATGTGCTGGACTCGAAGCTTGCTGGTCTCGAAGCTTGGTGTTATAAAAAAAATAAAAAAATAAAAAAATGAAAAAATAAAAAATAAAAAAATAAAAAATAAAAAAATAAAAAATAAAAAAATAAAAAAATAGAAATTTAAAAAAAATAGAAAACATAGGATCCAGTAAAAAAATTTATTCTAAAAATGAACTGTAATATTTGCAATAAAGTTTTTAAAAATAAAACAGGGTTAATGTCCCACTACAAGTCGAAGGCTCACTTACTAAAAGAAAATAATCTTAATGACACAAATTCTAAACTCTGTCCTAAATGTAAAGGAAGATATCTGCATTCAGGATATAATAAACATTTTGAAAATTGTATCGGAAAACTTAGAGAAGTATTTACATGCCCTCATTGTAACTTTTCAACAAAAATGAATTTCTATTATCAAAGACATTTAATAGGACACTTAAAAGAGAATCCAACACGAAGTCTACCTAATGAAAGAAACTCCGACAAAGAAGAATGCTTTTCAGAAGGAGAACCTGATCATGTTGAAAGAGAAAAATATAACTGGGATAATTTTAATCACATAGATGAATTTAAATTAAAAATTAATGCACCTGCAACCCCTGGAGAATACATAAAGAGAAATAAAAAAAATATAAAAGATTCTTTCTGTGAAGCTTTAAAAATTATAAAGCATCAAGGTATAATGTTATAAAATATAAAATCACAATCAAAGCAAAATACTGGAGAGGACCAGTAAGCCAAGAAGAAGCAGAACCCTTAGATGTTGAAATCCCAATGCCTTTTAAATATTTATTTTCAACTAGAGGATTTAATAAAACCATCAAAGAAATAATTCAAGCAGTAGAAGCAAAACAAGAAGAGATTGAAAATGAATTAGGAGATTCAAACTTAGTATTCCATAGCTTCCAATCTTTAGTAATTGATTATTGGAGAGGATTACCACCTAATCCTAAATCCTATATTCCTACACCATTTAAATCTAGAAATATTATAAACGTACAGAATAAGGATAACAAATGTTTCATGTGGTCAATACTTGCACATTTACATCCTCAAGTTGATAACCCTCAAAGAGTTTCAAAATACAAAGAATATGAAAATGAATTAATATTCCCTCGTGAGTTCATGCATCCAATGAAACTAGAAGACATTGCAGAATTTGAAAGACTAAATAATCTTAAACTTAATATTTATGAACACGTTAAAGGATGGGGACATGGATACAGAGATATTATTCCAATTTATATTTCTGACTATGAAATACAGGGTAATGAAGTACAAGGAAGCGATAGGGAGATATATCTTTTAATCTTGGAAGATGAAAATAATCAACATTATGTTTTAATAAAAAACTTTCAAGCCTTTACATCACCAGAGAATCGAACTTGTGGAGGTGGAACATGTAAAAGATGTCTTCATTATTCAACAACTAAAAACTCCATGATTAAGCATGCAAGATTTTGTGAAAAGGATTCACCAGCTTTAATTAGAATGCCTACAGATCCCAAGATGCATTTTAAAAACTTTTCAAATTTATTACAAACATTAGGAGTTGTCTACGGAGACTTTGAATCTATAAATTATAAACAAGATCTAGTCAATCAATATTTAAAAATAATAGAAAAAAATAAACTCATGGATGCATGGAAAGCCTCTAAACAAAAGGAGAAGCCAACAAGGTTAAAGGCCTTTCTAAGAAAAAATAATAAACCTAATAGTGTTAAAAAAACTAAACAATTACCATCTGCCTATAAATTATTATTTAAAAGTAATTATCCCGAAGTCATGGAATCTAGAGAATATGCATTTCAAGGAACCTCAGAAGATGTCTTGGATCATTTTACTACAAGTATAAATCTCCTAGAACATGACATATTTGAAGCATTAAAAACAAAGTATCCTAAAAATATTTCATATCAACAATTGGAAGAATATAAAAATACTTCCAACTGCTGGATGTGCAAACAAGAGTTTGTGGACCCCAGTGATGAGGAATCAGATTATGGGGAATACGATGATGAAGAATCCAATCCTGAAAATAATTATAAAGAATCTGATAAAGTCCTCGATCATGACCATTTAAAAAGTGATAATAATTATCGAGGAGCAGCCCATAGAGGTTGCAATCTTAAATGTCATACACCCAAATTTGTGCCAGTTATATTTCATAATCTTTTTGGTTATGACATACATCTATTTATAAAACAATTAGCGGAAAATGCCCAAAACTCTTTCAAGGTTATAGGACTTACAAAAGAAAAATATAAATCACTTGAATATGGGAAATTAAAATTTATAGATTCCTTAAACTTTCTCCAAATGTCTTTAGATGGCATAGCAAAAACATTAAAACCAGAAGATTTTAAAATCACTCGAGAGTTCTTGGTAAAAAATAATATTCCAGAAGAAGAATACTCGACATGCTTGGCGAAAGGAATATATCCCTATGACTACATTGATTCATTTGAAAAATTAAAGGAAACATGTCTGCCAGAGAAAGAAGCCTTTTATTCAATACTTTCAAAATCTGGGATTACAGATCAAGAATATTCCCGAGCACAGAAAATGTTTAACCTGTTTGACTGTAAAACTTTAGGAGACTATACAAATATGTACCTATCCTTAGATGTTTACATCCTAGCAGATTGCTTTGAAGAATTTACAAACTCTTTTGTTCTTAAACCTTATAATTATATAACAGCTCCTTCTTTAGCTTGGGATACTATGTTATATACCATTTGGACTTCAGATCTTCCAGAGTCTGATAAAATTATAGATCTTTTAACCGACCAAGACATGTTTAATTTAATTAAAACAAACATTAGAGGAGGAGTATCCTCAGTAATGGGGAATAGAGAAATAAAAGCTAGAAATGCAATAACTAATAGTAGAATGCTTTCAAAGACCTCTGAGCCTTATATAAAACTTAATGATGAGGAACTAAAAGAAGTATTAGAAGGAATGAAGAATCCTATGTTTATACTTTATATAGATGCAACAGCTTTATATTCTGGTATAATGACTCAGTTTTTACCAATGAGTGACTTTCGTGAGATATACTCAGATATTGGATACCAGAATAGTTCCTTCCTAAAAGACCTTATTAATGAAATACTTGCAACCCCTAAAGATTCAGCAATAGGATACTTTATAGAATGTGACCTCGAATATCCTGAGGATATAAAAGCACAAACAAGACACTTCCCTTTAGCCCCTATAAGAAGAAAGATTAATGTCCAAGAACTTGCATCCTGGCAAATCGCACAGGATAAACCACCAACAACAAAGCTTCTTTGTGATCAAACAGATCGAGAATATTATCTCTGTCACTATAGACTCCTGCAGTTTTATATTTTACAAGGAATGAAAGTAAAAAAAGTTCATAGTGTTATAAGATTTAAACAGGCAGCATTCATGAAGCCCTTTATAGAGGAGAACATCCGTTGTAGAAACATTGCAAAAAGAGAAGGTAACCTTTTAAAAGACAATGGTTATAAACTTTTAAACAATTCAGTCTTTGGCAAGACCATGGAAAATGTGGACAAGTATACTCATATTGAACTCTTGACTAATAGCCCGAAGGACGTTGCCCGTTATAATCGTATGCTAGGAAAGCCTACATTTAAAAACGCACAGGTATTTTCTGAAAGTCTTTCTGCAATAGAACTACAGAATTTTGAGAAAACATATAATAAACCAATATTTATAGGCTTTGCAATTTTAGAACTTTCAAAATTACAAATGTATGAAACATATTATAACATCCTACAACCCATATATGGTCCTAATATAGCAATGCATGCAATGGATACGGATTCAATGTTTTTAACCATAAGAACTGAGGACCTTGAAAGAGACATAGCTGAAAATCCTATACTTTCAAATTTAATAAATTCATCCGGAGAGTTATTTTCGTTTAAAGATGAAAAACCAAATACCCCAATAGAAAATGGAATATTTATTCGTGCTAAACAATATTCATACGAAACATTTACAAAACCTAAATTTGAAGAGCATACAATTATATTTAAAAATTCAACGGCTGAGTTTCCAATCACATTTAAATATCCTGTATTCCCTGAAGCCGAGGAACCTGTAAAGGATAACAGATGTAAAGGAATACAGAGATGCGTAGCCAGGAAACTTTCTCATCAAGATTATAAAGATTGTATAAAAGAAGGTCATAAAGATAAAATTGATGAAGTACATCAACTTAAAAGTGAAAAGCATGATGTTTACTTGATAGAATCCCAAAAAGTATCATTATCAAATTATGATGACAAAAGATTCATCTTGTCTGATATGAAAACAACTCTCCCAATTGGAAATGATTTAATTCCAATAATAAAAAGTCTTGATAAAATAAATAAAGTCTATGATTTAAATCTTACTGATCTTGATATTTATAGAGTTGAGATCATTTATCCCCCAAGGATTGGCAGACCTTTATATTCTCAAGTTTTTAATCCTATATGTTTAGAACTTAAATATTTTAATACTGATCCTGAATATATAAAAGGTCTAAGTGATAAAGAATTTAAAGATCATAAAGAGGTTCTAAAAACTAATTTCGAAAAGTTAACATCAGATTCTATCAAATGATTTTTTTCTTTTAAAAATGTCAACAATTAATTTAAGAGTGACAACATCAACCTTTTGAAGGGCAATAAATTTTTTTATGTATGATTCTTTAGCCACTTCTCTCGTTTAATTTTTTTAGAATATTCATTAGTTATAACATTAGCACTTTTTAATCTATTAATATTATTTTTAATATCTTGTATTATTTGATTTGATTTCATTATTTCATCATCAGTTAAGATTCCATCTTCCAAAGCTTTTAATTGAAATAAAAATAATTTAGAGATTCCTAATTCTATTGATAAACAAACTTCACGATATAAACTTTTCTTTTTAGAAGTATAAGATAATGAAACTATTTCAGTCAAGAAACCATCAGCTACAGAAATACTTCCAAGTATTACAGGTGCTATTGTTAAAACTGGTAAAGTTATAGGTAAAATAACTGTTAATATTGCAGATGTAAATCCTAAAGAATAACCTATAATTTTTAAAACTGTATTCCCTTTATTCCATCTATTTTTAACCTTTTTATAATGCTTTAATAAATCTTGTAAATGTAAGGTTTCTGATTTAAATTCTTTTACTCTCATAATTTCAAGTTCTGTGGGAGCCGAGGCCTTGGAAGAATAATATCCTGATGATAATTCTGGATATATTTTTTCTTCTCTTACTTCCATTTTAATAATTAAAAAAATAAGACTTTATTCTTCTGAGCACCATCTGGTACCAATACTCGGATATCAAAAGAAACTCTTGTTGAGAGGATATCTTTATACAATTCTCTCAATGCTTTACGAACTTCATCAACATCAACCTTTTTTTCATAAAATATTAAATCTATATATTGTACAAGTGTGCTTTTAAAAATAATATTCTTACTTTTAACTTTATGTAGTCCATGTGAATGAGTATTAACATACCAATCTCCGTGTGGTAAATCATAACTAGTCATTATAACATCACCCTTTTCAAGCTTACTATTATAATCACATTTCACAAACCATTTCATTCTTTCATTATCATCATCAAACAAAAAGAAATAAGGATCAATAATCTTTACAACCATAAAAACACCCCATTCTTTACTGTTTGTTGTTATTGAACTTGGTTCTATAAAATGTTTATATGTATGGGGTAATAATGTTTTATTCTGTTCTAATTCAGCAGCTCTTTTTCTAATACTATGTGTGGTGTTAATGTGTGTTCCATGAGACTCTAAATTTGAAATTCTTTTATTAAATGATGTAATCATCTCATTTATTATATTATATATTGTATTAAATTTAGTATTCATAATTTGTTTATCTTTAGAGTTTAATATTGTAGTATTTAACTTTACAACTTGTTCAGTTAACAGACTTTGTAACTTGTCAAATTTATCATTAAATCGTTGTTCGATATTATTAAGCTTTGATTCCATTGAATCCATTTTTGTTGTTAATGAACTTTCAATTCTTGTTGTTGTTAAATCAGTATAATTTTTAACACCATCAACATATTTTTTATTAACTGCATCAGCTTCATCAGTTGGAAAAGATAATTCTTTTATCTTGTGTCCATTTAAAATTAAATCACCCTTCATTGAATCACCTCTTTCATTAATATATTTATTTTCTGTTAAAGTTAATATTTCTTCTGTATTAAACCCTGTTTTTATTGTTCCACCACCTCTATTACATGGAATATAAGAACTCATTTATTAATAATTTAAAATGACATGTGGAACTTCGTATTCAAACCTGTTTCAAATGTAAATACATTGAAATTTCTTCTCCATTAAAATCAATCAATTCTCCTTCTTGATTAAGAATTTTAAAATTAATATCCATTATATATTTTCTACATAAAGGTAAATAATTTGGAGGATTCATTCTTTCAACTATTTTATATCCCATAGGAACTGTGTTTGAGGGAAAGGAATATAAAACATTTGTTTGTTTACCATTATTATAAGAACCTGTTATACAATCACAATGAATATTTATTGTGTTTGTATTTATTATTTTTATAATATTTTCTGATGTTATATTCTCAACTTTAGGTATGTTATAATGACTCTGTGTAAATCCTAAAATTGTTCTAAAGAAACTATTATTTTGAAACCTAATTCCTATATTCTTTAAAGTCATTATACATTTTGAAGTTGGTAAATCTATTTTAATTTCAATAGCTCCATTTGTTTTTTTAGAAAGTATATTATTTAAATCTTTTATCTCATAAGCCCCGGGTTCTATTATTATTATAATGTTATCCTCGAATTTTGGGGGGCTTACATAACTAAATGTGTTATTATCTTTAGTTATATTAAAAATAGTATTATAAGCACAAAACCATAATAGACCTAATTCATAATTTAAATTTTGATCTAATTTTATTGAATCTTGAAAGTTTATAGTAAAGTCTGATTCTTTTGAATTTATAGATAAAGTTCTTGAATATTTATCTGACATTATGTTTACCATTTTTTTTAAATTATCTTCCGGAAGGTTGCGAAGCTCCATTTTCATAGAAGAGATTTTAAATCATTATAAATTTCTTGGATTAAGGAAGTGAAACCTTCTCCTTTAGATTTATTCAATCTATACAAAACATATAAGCTTAAAATACCACATATTTTAGTATTATTAGGTTGAACTTGTAAAGAATTAAAAGTGTAGTCCGAGAGATAGTCTTCAACTTCTTTAGTGGGTTTAATCCCAAAAGAATCAAAGTATATAGATTTATTATATATACAAACCCAATGAGATCCTTTTTCATTTGAATTTTGATAATTTATAATGATATTCTTTGGAGTGTCTTCTTTCAGACTCGACAATTCATCATTCATTAATATTTTTATTTTTAAATTTAAATAATCTGCATAATCTTTTAAATCAAAATTTGTTTTTGTATTTATTCCAAATGTTTTTAAAAAATCTAATATTGAAGGAGTCATTTTATATTTTATAACTTCGTATTTATAACTTCGTATACTTATTAAATTTATCTTTTGAAATTATTCCTTGTTTTAATAATTCTTTAGAAATCTTTAAAATATCAGAATCTAAATTATTATGTCCTGCTTTTTTAGCTGCTAATAGTTTTCTTAATTCAATAAAAAGATTGATTGGGTTTATCTCCTTACCCTTTCCCTGGCCCTGACCCTGGCCCTGACCCTGGCCCTCTCCTTCTGTGACAATATAACCCCTTTCATTTTTATTTAAATATTTCTTTAAATCTTGAATATGTTTTGCTTTAGCACTACCATGTACTAATTCTATTAAATTTAAATATTTTTTAATTTCTAGAAGATCAACATTCTCTGAGGGATATCCACAAACTAATCCATAAAAATCATCTGTAAATTCAAAATCTAGGTGTTTAGTATTATAAACATTTTGTGAATGAATACGTGATTTATTTTCTGAATTTAAATATAACAGAAAGTCATGTTTATTAATTGTTATTATTTGATATCCTTCAACATTAATATTAAATGTAGGTTTAATTGTTTTACTTAAACTCACATTAATTTTAGGATCAAGTATAAGAGGTTTTATATTTAAATCTTCCAACCATGGTAATTCTTTTAAATCTTGTTTATCTTCCAACTCTTTAAATTTTAAAACTTCTAACTCTTTTATAGCTTTAATTGTTGGCCCCTGTTGTTGTTGGATTACCTCATTTAATATTATAGATTCAGTTTGTTGAGTTGTATCTTTTTTATTATATTTATCTTGTTCTGATTGTAATTTTTTTAAAAGTGCTAATCTTTCTTCATATACCATTTTAATGGTATTAAAAATGGTATCATTTTGGTAAAGGATCCGTTGGAAAGGGTTTCAAGTATAAACCTTTACCATTTTTAATTTTACAAAGACATCCATTCTTTAAAGATTTACATATTTTTTTAAAATCATCTTTATCTTTTGAAGATAAAGATTCAGATGATGAAATTTGATTTTTTAAAAAATCATTTAAACCACGGCCTTTATAAGGATCAAGATAGAGACCTTTCCCTCCCTTCATTTTCTCGATTTCAGTTTGTAGTTTTTCTTTTTCTAGGTCTGTCTTTTGAGATTCTTTAGCTTTTTGAACTGTAGTTGCAATTCCTCCAGCTATTCCAGCAGCACCTGATAGTCCGGCAATGATTGCAGGTATTAAAGCTGCTAAAGGTAGAATACCTCCGGATTTGGAGGAACTCCCTATATGTTCTTTAACTTGTTCTTTTACATGTTTTCCAATAAAATATTTTTTACCAGAGATTACTACTGATTTATTTTTATTTGAATTTATTAATTCTTGCAAAGATTCCTCTGTAGGGTTTTGTGTTGTCATTTTATAATAAATAAAAATGGATACTTGGAAACCAATTTTAAATAGACATAAATCTAAATTTAATAATAAAGTATTTCCTGATAATTTTAGATGCTTAATTATTGGATCTTCTGGATGTGGAAAGAATGTTCTTCTTATGAGAATGTTATTAGAAGATGGTTTTTTGGATTATAATAATTTAATCTTTTATTCTACAACCATTAACCAACCGGAATTACAACTTTTGAAATGTGGATTTGAAAATAAATTAACTAAAAAAGCTATAATTGATATTTTTAAAAATCAACATACATATCCCGAAGAGGTTTTTCATCCTTGTGATATGGTTGATTGGTACAAGGAAAAGATTTTAGAATCAGATATTAGTAATAAAAATGATTATATAGGGGATGGAATCCAGATCTTATTCTCTAATAAACCTGAAGATGTTTTACATTGTGATTTACTTCCTAAAGATAAAAAGAATCTAGTTATATTTGATGATGTTGTTAACATGAAAAATCAAGAGATTCAAAAGAGTTACTTTACACGAGGTAGACATAATAATTGTAATGTTATTTATATATCTCAAACATATTATGCTTTAGATAAAAACTCTATAAGAAATAATTCTAATTGTTTTATATTTTTTAAATTAGACAAGCGTGATAAGAATATGATTTATAATGATTTATTTTCAAATGTTGAACCTGATAAGAATATGTTTGATATGTTTGTTGATAATCATTGGAGAGAAAAATATAATTATATTTATTTGGATAGAGAAGAAGCTGAAATATGGAAAAGTTTGTTTTAGGGCTTGTCGACTTAAAAATCTGTTTTCTGTAGTTCATTATTATAAAATCTACCTAATATTTTTTCATTATTTAAATCAATGATGCTATATGTTATTGGAGTTGTATAATGTATTTTATTTATAATAAAAATTTCATTTGTCCATTTTGCTGTGAATCCTTTTTCAAATTTATTTTTATATTTAAATATTCTTACGCGGTCACCAATTTTAAATTTTGGTTTTATAGGGGTTGTATCAACAATAACATCATTTTCAATATTTACCACTTTAACTGTTTCAGGATTCAAGGAAGCATTTAAAGGTGTTGATTTTATAGAACTATGTACATCATTATTATATTCATTTACAATCTTTTGTAACAATTCATTGTTCCATTTTTGTTTTCCAATAGCAGTAAAATATTTCCACATTTTATTTTTTAATGTTCTATTTAATCTTTCAACCACAACTGCTTTTCCTTCGTTTTCTGTTGAATATAATTTAATATCATTTTCATTTAAAAACTTTGTTAAAACTTTGTTATAAAATTCTGTTCCTTTATCACACCATAAATATTTTGGAATTCTTTGATATTCTTCAAATATATTTTCAAATGCTTCTGTAATAGAATATCCTGTTTTATTTTCTAAACACCTTGCAAAAGCAAATCTTGTATATAAATCTATTACTGTTAAAATTATTTTATATTTTTCAGGGTCTGATGATTTGGTTGGCATAAAGACTAAATCTGCAGACCATGTTTGATCTTTTTCATGTACTTGAACTTTTAAATATTTTTTATTTTTTCTAAATTCATGGTGTAATTCGTTGGCATATTTTATTTCTGATTCTGTTGGGGTTTGTAAACTAGTCTTGGCTGTACTCTCGAGGGATCTTTCAATCTCTGCTTGTTCGATAATCTTTTTATTAGCAACATCTTTTGCTTTCCTAGGAAGTCTTGCACCCATGGTGATCGGACTGTGTCCTAAGCCTATGAAAATCTTACCTTTCATTGCTAATTTAACTAGAGCTCTTTGAATCTTTTCTTGGGTTGATGGATTTTGGATACTATTTAAATCATGTATTAAATTCACATCTGCAACATGTCTATCTCTAAGATCTTCTGAATTGTAAGCAATATCATGTTTTAAAGCTGCTTGATCAATTCTATTTATTGGTTCTTCTCCTTGTTTGGGATTATTATTTTCATCTAATCTAATATCTAATCTTGTTCCTGGCCCAGTATAATTGTGTTTAAATAAATGTCTTTCACCTGGATATTTTTCTGTAGTAAAAGGTTTTAATATTGTAGATGTTGTTTTTGAAGATTGTAGGTCGCCTCCTGTAATATCAACTCTCGTATGTTTTTTAGTTTTAAGATGACTTGCTTTGTGATGTCTTGTAACTTGACAATTACAACTTTCACATGTCCAATATTTACTCATTTTAAAAGTTTTTTTATGGGGGAATCTACTTATGAAGAATCTCCCCTAACATTTTCAATAATTGAAATCTTTCCACCATATAATTTCATTTCTATTTTCTTTTCTTCTAATATTAATGTATATACTTTAGCTTTAAAATTAGAATCCTTTGTTATATGAAGTGTAACATCAACATTATTTATAGCTAGGCGATCATCTTGGTCTGATACATTTATACAAAATATAGAATATAAATTTTTGAAATCTTCTAAACTTAATTGCGGTTCAACTTTGAAATCATAACATGTTTCAATATAATTTAGATATGGGAATATGTTTTCATTATTTTCAATATTAAATTCCATTCTATTTATTGGATAATAAGAACTATTTAATTGAATTTGGATTGTTTTTAAATTATCATTTCCAATCTTTTGAATAAATAGATTGTTATTTTTTTGGAAAGATGAATCTGTTTCTTTGAATCCAATCAAGATATATCTTGGTCGGTATGCTAAATTTGCCACCTTTATAGAATATGTTGAACCCTCTGTCATACTAAATTCACTACAGATTCTATTTAAATAATTTACATTTATAGATTTGTTGGAATTTAATCTTTCAAGGAGTTTGATTTCAGAATGTGGGTTTAATGTCCATTCAGGTATATGCAATTCAAGTGTTGATAATTTTAATTTAGCTTTTGTATCTGCAGCTCCATAGAACAATCTTTTATCACCTTCTAGTCTATTACAGATGAGTTCTATAAAAACATTATGGAGCACCCGGTTATAGTTTTGAAGGAATCCGAACAAGTGTTTTAATTCAAAATAACCTTCAAATTTTTTCAACTTATAAAGTTCAGCTCTTTTATAGTAAGCATAATTTATATCTAAACCATCTTTATCTAAATCTCCTTTATTAACATCAGGAATCCAACCTGTTAATTCACCATATTCATTTTTATAATCACAACCAGTCAAAATAAAATTTAACATTGTAGAATATACTCCTGGATGTAAAACAGTTTCAATTTCTGATGATCCTAGTTTTAATCTCATGTTGGAGAATAAATTTGGAAAGAAATTATTTTCTAGGGTTATATCTTTGTTTGCTTCAATTTCTAATTCAATTTTATAATATAATTTGGCATTACAAATATCTATTGGGTTTGATGTTTGAAGAGATTGAAAAACTATATCACCCCTACGATTTAAGTTTGCAATAGATCCTGAAGTTGGCGAGATTTTTAAAATATCATTTTTCTTGATTTCATGAGTAAATTCTTTATTATAATCAAGATTTAATTTATTTTTTTCTTGAATTTTAAGATTTATATTATTCATTTTTATAATAAAAATTTAAAAAATGACAAAAATCCGAACTCCGATAGCGCAGTGGGCTAGACTGGCACAGTGGTTCAAATGGATAGCGGTTCAAATCCTAACTACGGTTAGTTTTTTTTTAACATAAAATAATATTAAAAATTTGAAAATAATATTGAAAATGGTGTGGGTATCTTAGATTTATATTTTATTTTATTTATTTTTATTTTATTTTATTTTATTTATTTGATTTTATTTTTTTATTAATTAAAAATTTAAAAAATGACAAAAATCCGAACTCCGATAGCGCAGTGGGAATAGACTGGCATTGTGGTTCAAATGCTAGCGGTTCAAATCACGTCTGAGGTTAGTTTTTTTTCAACATAAAATAATATTAAAAATTTGAAAATAATATTGAAAAATGGTGTGGGTATCTTAGGAAATAAATCTTGTTTATTTTATTTATTTATTTATTAATTAATTAATTTTTAAACATAAATATGAAAAAAAAAATATTGAAACGGGTGATGGTGGCGAACCGGTAATTATCGCCACCAGTCTTTCGAACACCCCCGGATCGATTCTATAATGTGCACATTTATTTCTTGGTTGTTTTCGGACCTCTTTCGGATTCGCTTTCGAATTCATTTGTACTTTCGAGCAGCACACTTAAAACGCCGATGAAATCGACTTCGTGAGCGAGAAGCGAATAATAAGGTGTGCTGCTATTATCGAATTGATTCTGATATATAAGTCTGGCCAGCTTGTATATTGGAAGAGATTTGATAAACGAAAGAGGTTGAAATAAAAAAAAAAAAAATGATCCGGATCAAAAAAAACTGTTGAGAGGACAGTGAAAAAAAAAAAAAAAAAAAAAAATACCACTGTCCTCTCAGAGCAGTTTTACTATTTTCATAAAATTTTTTATTCTTCAAGATTAAGATTTATAAAATTATAAATTAGTCAAATAGCAACTTGCTAGTTGACATCCTCAAGTAGTGTGTTTATATCCCTAACGACCGCAAGCCGACAAACATTTTTCATAGTTTTATCAGTATTTTTTTCCCCGTTTTATTAATATTTTTGTTGTTTTTTTAATATTTTTGTTGTTTTTTTTAAGTCTTTATTTTGAAACCAAAATGTCTTCAGAATAAAGAAATTAAAAGATATAGGTTTTTAGGGGTTTTTAGTGTTTTTTTGTACGTTTTTTGGGGTAAAATAGCCATAAAACATGAAAACAGTGGGAGGCTTGTGTCCATTAGGGTAATATCCCCACTACTTATGACAAAGAGAAGGAAGTGCAATAACAATTCTGATTGGCAAAAAAATATACTTGGGTCAGAGAAGACTATGTTCGAAATGAAAAATTCGACAGCAAATCAAGATGCAAATGGTGTAATATAACGTTTACTGTTATGCATAATGTCATTAATGCTCTAACTCAACACGCAAACTCAAAAAAATATATTGAAGCTACGGTTGTCATATTTTGGATAGAACAGCATTTCGTGAACTTCTTGTATTTGCAACTTCAAAAATCAATTTTCTTTTCAATAATGAATGGTATCAACAAAAAGATGGAGTTGCTACGGGTTCTCCTTTAGCACCAACGATGGCTTCAATTTATTTAAGAAGCTTAGAAAAGAAAATTGCATTTTTCCAATGTATGAAACATACTGTTTATAATCGGTATGTGGATGAAAATCAGAGGCATGTTGACCCGTTTTTGCATTATATGAATAGTCTACATAAAAACATTGTATTCACATTTGAAACGGAGAAAAAATCATCGCTTGCTTTCTTGGATCTGTTAATACAACGCAAAGAGAAACATTATGAGATTGAGATTTATAGAAAACCAACTGATACTGGTTTCTATACTTCTTCCGAAAGTTTTTGTGAATTCAAGTATAAAAGAAATATGGTGAAGGGGTTGATTTATCAGGCATGGTCTTTGTCTTCTACTTTTAAAAATTTAGTAAAAAGTGTTGACATATTGGTTGACATATTGTTTTCTTAAATGGTCCGCAGAAATTAATAAATATCTCGTTGAAAACTTCATCTGTCCTCTGTTTAATCACCGGTTCTTTTGTTCGTCTTGTCCACGTCTTCCGTTTCTGATACTGTTTACAATTTTCAATCACTCTTCTAACTTCGTTTTCACTAATTTTCATTTTAATATTTTTCCGTGCATATTCGTATATTTTTTTTACCCCTGCGTGACATAAGTCTTTATGTATATTAAAAATTATACCTTCATTATTTAATTTTATTTCTTGGTCCATATTTTCTATGGCCAATATTTTAGTTTTATTTTTATCTACCCTGGCGTTTTCATGAACTGTTTGGCACTGATTACATGAAGTACAGTCTTTTCTTGATAGGGCATCTGCGTTAGTATGCAATTCTCCTTTTCTGTATTCTAATTTGATATCTAGTCCACTTAAATAGTTAATCCATGTTTGGAATTGTGCTGTAATTGGCTTTTTTGTATTTATCATAAAGGTTATAGCTTTATGATCGGTTCTTAAAGTTAATCTTTTTCCATATAGATAGTGTTTGAAATGCTGGGTAAAATGATAGATTGCAAGCAATTCCTTTCGCGTAATGCAGTAACCGATTTCGTGCTTATTCATTGTCTTTGATCCATATGCAATAACTTTCTTGTCCATTACTACTCAACTGCGAAAGCACTCCCCCAATCTTATCGAAACTAGCATCTGTATCTAAAATAAAGGTTTTTCGTAAATCCGGAAATCCTAGTACTGGGGTAGACGTTAACGCTTTCTTTAGCGTGTTGAAATTTGTTTCACATTCTTCAGTCCATATAAGTTTATCTTTGTTAGACCCACATAACCTTTCTAATGGTCTTGCATACTTGGCGTAATCTTTAACAAACTTTCGATAATAATTTGTTAAGCCTAGAAAGCTTCTTAAACGTTTAATACATTTTGGTTTTTCATATTCTTGTATTGCTTTTATCTTTTCATAATCTGTCTTAATACCATTTTATTTATAATGTGTCCCAAAAATTTTATTTCTAGTTTGTTAAAACAACATTTTTCTAAGTTTATTTTCAAACCAGCTTCTTGAATCTTTCGAAAAACTCTTTCTAGTCTTTTTTTTATGTTCGATTTCATTGTCTGCAAATATAAGGATATCGTCTAAATAGACAATTGCTTCTCTCCAATTAAGATCACCCAAAACTTGAGTCATTAATTTTTGAAAAGTTGCTGGGGCAGCTGCAATTCCAAAAGGCATTCGGTTAAAACAATATTGACCATCTTTTGTTGAAAATGCAGTCTTTATTTTTGATTCCTCTTCTAATTCCACTTGATAATAAGCATTACCAAGATCGATAGTGCTAAATATCAGTGCTCCATTTAGGATATCCATCATCTCTTCAATATTTGGTATTGGAAATCGAGGTCTCTCCGTAATTGCATTTAGTGCCTGAAAATCCAAACATATTCTAATATCTGATTTATTCTTTTTAAACACACATACCAATCGGCTATTCCACACCGAGTCACATTTTTTTATAATTCCTGCTTCTTCCATGTCTTTTAGCATGTCTTGTATTTTGTGAGCAATATGAATTGGCTGACGTCTAGGATTAATTGTCACTGGGCTACCTCTAGTAACTATCTTATGTTTAATTAACTGTGTTTTTCCTACATCCCATTTATTTTTCATGAATATATCCTAAAATTCTTTAAGTAATTTATTAATCGTTGGGTCGATAATTCCTTTCAAATTGTTTTCCTCTAAATTCATTAATTGATTTTTTAATTTTACTTTAGTTACTGTTTGTAATTTAATATCAAAACAATTCATCATTTCTACGCCTGCAATTACGCTCGGGTTAATCTTATTTGCCACAAAGAATCTTATTACCAATTCTAATCCCGAAATTCTCACTTTTAGTAATATTGTTCCTATGATTTTAAGTGTGCTCTCGTTTGCACATGTTACCATAATATTGGATTCCCCTATTTTATCACGCATCTTTAATTTACTAACAACATCTTCGCTAATCACGTTTATTCTAGCCCCGGTATCCAAAAGACAATCAACTTTTATTTTATTTTCCAACCAAATACCTACACTAGGTCTGCCATTCATTCTTTCGTAAACGAATTTAGGTGCAAAAGGTCTTTCTTTATTTTCATTAACTTTATTATTAATTATATCGATACTCATAATCTTATCAATTTTGTTATTAATTTCATAAAAACTATATTCAAAATACTTTTCAAAGTCAAAACATTCACAATCATTCATAATTACATCATTAATTTTTAAATCATCTTTAAATTCATTCATTACGGAAATCTTGAAATCACAAGCATTCAAATTCAAACATTCTGTGTCAACAAATACTTACTTAAACCAAATTTATAGCTCCTAGCAACTCCCTTGAAACTGGAGCCTCCCCTTTTAGCTGTTCGCAATCTTTTTGCATGTCATCCTGTTGAATCAGCTCTCTTTCCTCGTATTCGTAGTCGTGTATCGCATTGCATTGTCTTCGATGTGGTCCTCTGTCTGAAGATTGGTTTCTGCTTTGATATTGTCCTCTGGATCCAAATTGTTTTTGATTTCTATCATAATTTCTTCCGTTGTAATATGCTTCTGTTTTAACTGAATTTCTTCCGATGTCCCAACATTGATACTTGAAATGACCATTTTTGGAACATTGAGAGCATTTTACGTTTGGGCATTCTGCTCGAATATGTCCTTGCTCTCCACAGGCCCAACATCTCTGCAGTTTAAATCGCCTGGTCCCGTTCTTCCAGTCACTTTTATTTGGCATATTGAAGTTCATGGCCTCATTGGTTCTAGAGTTAGCAAATATTGGCGTCTTATTCTGTTGGTACAACTGAGGTTTTCTCGGACTTTTGACTGTCTCATTATATGATTTATTTTCATGTAGAGATGCTAATGATTGTTCACTTGAAAGCTCTTTTTGAATTTCTTCCATTCTTGATATCACTTCCTTGGCCTTATCTAATGATTTAACTTCTCTTAATTTCAATTCTTTTTTTGTTTCCATATCTTCCATTGCATTCTGCATTAAAAATAACATTAACGCCGGTTTTGTTAATTTGTGTCGAAGAACATTGTCGACGAGCTTTATCACTTTATTGAAAAATTCGGTGCACGAGTCATTTCCTTTTCGATATCTTAAAGCTGCGTCTAGATCCATGGCTAGATTTTTCCTTGGCTCGAACGCTTTTCTTAATCTTTCTTCATAGACTGAATAATCGCTCTGTACTTCTTCATATTTCTGGATCAGCTCTACCGACAGAAAGGCCTTGGTAAATATTTCTTGAGTTTCTTGCGGTTGTTGGGTGACTTCGAAAAATCTCTTCAATTCCAAAATAAAAATTTCTAAATCACCATTTGGCAGCAATTGATTGGGTGGCTTGATATAGTTCTAGAGTCCTGGCGTGGTCGCCATGTTAGAAGAAGACATAGTTTCACAGAAATCTTTATTCACTTCAAAAATCTAAACGGAACACACAATCGTTATACTATTTATAGTACATTGAATTGCGTAATCTACAAAAGGGAGAATTATTAGTTTAAGTGATACTGTTGACACAGAAGACAAACATACTTACTTAATTTAGTTATACAAGCATTCCTGCATCATTCAATAGATATCAAGGTCTAGTGACCTGGTTATGTAAGTAATTCGTTGGAAATTATTATATCATCTTACATTAGTAATTATGGTGAAAGAGACTGTTGACAAATTTATTAAAAATCATAAGGATCCATGTTTGAGAAAATCTGGGTGTGATCTTGTTGAGATGTGTGAGTCTGATGAGTTAAATAAATTAAATAGTGTGAGCAAGGATGATGAGTTT
>CAUHTR010003535.1:0-20585 GCA_959609185.1 Schmidtea polychroa | reverse complement strand
GGTCTTGAAAAATATTATCGGGTATTTCCCGCTTCTATCGATAATTTGCTGGGGTTTTCCTGGTGGGAACCTCTTATTCGATACATCAAATTTCCTCGATAATTTATATTTGCTAACATTATTAAATCATTTATGAAAATTAGTCTTTATATACAAATTGAGCACGAGTTCATTAAATCATCGAATATAAACAAATACTTATATATTTATAAAATTTGAAATGGAATTAAGAAATGATGCAGTATACCAAATCGTTGGTCCGAGTGGTAGTGGGAAAACATTATTTGTTTGCAAATTACTAAAATCAAATATATTCAAAACAAAATTCAACAGGATTTATTTGCATAGGGTGCTGATGAAGAACATGGATTAACTCAATCAAGTTTCTGTAAATTAAAAAACATGAAAATAGTAAAGGGATTCGATAAAAACTGGTCCAGCCGATTAAAGAAAGGTGATGTCATCATTATCGATGATTTGTACCAAGAAGCTAATAAAGAAAAAGATTTTAATAATTTATTTACAAAGATCAGCAGACATGTCGGTGTAACAGTTATTTTCATAACACAAAATCTATTTCATCAAGGTGCTGCACATCGAACACGTAATTTAAATGTACAATATTTAGTTATTTTCAAGAATCCTAGAGATGCAACAGTGATTGATTTTCTTGCACGTCAGCTTTTTACTTTTAAAAACTTAAAAGTAGCTTTAAATAATCACGACGATAAGAGAGCTTGGGTAGGGAAAAACTCAAGTTTTGCATATGGACATTATAGAGGGGTCGATGTCTTAGATGGTAGCGGTAATATCGCTATGCCTGAAACGGATCCTGTCATTCGAGATCAACAATTCAATCAAATATTCAACTCGATAATTTAAAGTTATAATTTGGGCCAATTATTTAACATTTTGAATATGTATATATTTGTGTAAATACGATGTCGAATAAAAATTTGTAAATATTTAGTTATTTTTGTTTGTCAACTTTTTATGGTATAACTATTATGTTATAAATTTTATAATAATCGACTATGTTTTTAGTTATAGAAAGTTGAAATTATATAATAATAATAATAATAATAATAATAATAATAATAATAATAATAATAATAATAATAATAATAATAATAATAATAATATTTTTACTTTATTAAAACAAATTAAGACAAAATTTGCGCGCACATATTCCCCTTTGAATTACCTTTAAAATGACCCCTTGATCAATAAAATCCAAGCAAAGGTACTCTCAAAATATTAATTTAAAGAAAATACACACACGCAATCTTTAATTAAACTACATAGCCGCCATCTTGAAAAATATGACCTTTGTCTTAAAAGTATGACCTTGGCCTTTAAAATATGACCTTGACCTTAAAAATATAACCTTTGCGAGTCACCCAGTGACCTTGAATGAGTCATGGTCTTTATTTCAATGACCTCGATGAGTCATCCAATGACCTTGAATGAGTCATGGTCTTTGTTTCAATGACCTTTGTGAGCCATATTTCTTTGTTTAAAATTTGACCTTGAAATTTTTTTTATCCATCCTGGGGGTGTGCCAGTGGTGACACATCCTACTACTTTTTTACATTCATAATAGGTGACGACATTATTATACATATCTTTGAGCAGTCTCAGTGTTCTATGATCGATTCGCATCTTTTCAATTATGTTCCAGATCATCTGATGGGGTAGCCTACCAAAGGCATCAGTAATATCCAAACAAATAATATGTAGGTTTTTTGTGATCTTATTGAATGTTCTATTGCAATTTTGATTGATAGTTTGTGCTCAGTGCAGCCATCAGGTACTCCCACAGGTTTTTGATTAATGCTCATTAAATTTCCTGCTTTGATCCATCCTAGCAATCGAATAATTAATAAAGTTGCAAAAATTCTGTATGCCGTATCCATAATTGCCAAAGGTCGCCATGATGATGTTTCATGACTTTTATCTTGTTTTCTTGGTTTAAGTATCAGTCTAGTTCTGAATATTTTCCAATTATCAGGACACTTTCTGTTTCTAAGGATATTATTTGATAGCGAAATTGGTATGTTGGTAATTTTCTTCCAATCTCCATAAGTTATTTTATCTTTTCCAGGAACAGATTTTTCAAGTTTACTCATGATATATGATATTTCTTCATAGTTCGTTTTCATGAGGGTCTTCTCTTCTTTATAAGTTGGTATATTGAAAAATTTTTTTGTAGCATCAAATTGACAAGTTGTGCTTGCAAAAGCTTCTACGAATTTGGTCATTTCTGGTGTAGTAATATTGAATTTTTTATTCCATAATTTTAATAGTTCTTCTTAAGGAGTAATTTTAAATTTGAATCTCTTTATACAAGTTAATTCAAAAGGTATTTTTTGCTTGAATAGATAGGATCAGAGATTTTCTTTATTTCACATTTTTTGGATTTATTGAGCAGTTTATTCTTTCAATTTCCATCATAGATGAGTCACAATTGATGTGATCATTATCCAGTTGTAGAATTAGATCATTAAGAAATGTTCTATATTTCTTTCTATCATCATCCGGTCTTCGATTATCTATGTTTTGCATAATCAGATCTTTCATTTCATCTTTCATATTTTATATTTTTGGATTAGTATTTTCAAAATTCGAGTTAAGGCACTTAATGAAATGACATATAGATTGAACTGTCATTATTATTTACACATTTAGGATATAGTGATTCTTTTAAGGCAACATCTATATCAGTTATGATGCTTTGTACTGATTTGACGGTATTTATTAAATCAATAATAAGCAATTTGTGAGTAGGAATGCTTTCATGCAACATTGGATCAATAAAGGTTGCAAATTTTCTTGATTTGTTTAGATAAAACATGCACCATGTATTATCTATGGTTAGTGGCATAACTATCTCATTCCAATCAGGAAACATTTTGAATGGGAATCCTGCAAAGAATGTTTTGTAGATATGCAAAATATGTGCATTCCCTTGTTTTTTTCATACATTTTCCCCGTCTAATTTGTCTCCTGAAATCGTAAGATGCTTGGTCTGGCGGTGAAGTAGAAAAGAAAGACAGTAGTTAGAGACAATCTCAACTGGACCGGAGGTCTTGTCAGTGTGTCCGTATAGGAAGATAATGTGGAAGTAAGTCCTTCTATCGACATTCCAAGACCCGAAAGGCGAATATCATGAGGAGTAATCATAACACAGGGCTCACTTGCTCATGAATTCCAGCCAGTGTGTACAGCACCAACATGACCATTGTCATGGGTACAGAGTTGATATAAAGATAACAAGTAGTCCCTCTGAACATTTACAATTACACCTAACATTCACCGTTGAGACACACCCCTAAGCGCTAATTGGATTGTTATTCCTTAATAGATCCTGCTCCATTGAAACAAATTGAAAACTCCTAAACACTTTTTCAAACTGATTGCGAAGGCATTATCACCAATACAAACAATTAGACACGCGGAACAGCCAGTACATCAAGCAGAGAATCCATAATTTTGACAAAGTGAAGGCACTGCGTCGCTATAGAGAGGATTTTTGGTAGAAGCTGAATTTTGGCGTTTTCAACCTCATTGCTTCATGTACATAACTTACTCGCTTGTTAACGTATATTGTTTAATAGCCTAATGTAGATATACTTTCTTTAATGTCAATTTTGTATAGAATGAATGCCATGATGTTTCGCTTATCTGATGATGCACGAATAATTGATGTGCTTAAAAAGTGCATGAGTGTGCGTATGGAAATGTTGAGGAAACTACTAGTTAATACATGGATTATTGTAAAGTAGCAGGCTCACGGGTACTCAGTTTTTTATAATCTTGTCTATGCTACACATTATCAGCATCATTCATTATGAACATGATTTGGTCATTTGCATGTTTAATGAAGGTTGAAATTATTGAAGATTGAGCCGTAGAGTAATGTTAGTGGTGACAACTTTAAAAATTGAAAACATGTCAAACCTTACATTTTAAACTTCAAATTTATGAAAGCAGGCATATGACTTTTAAAATGGAATATTTGACTATTCAATTTCTAATGTCAAATAAATATTAATTTTCCAGACGTTTTGACGCCAAACCATTTTGCTCAATTCAGTGAACCGTTAGTTAGTTATAAAATCATTTCCAATGTCATCACAGGCAATTTAGGCCGTGAAAGTTGTGCTTAAAAATTTCTGTGTTCATTACAACCCCGCGGCATTGTTTAATATAATTAACAAATTTAAATCATAAAAGTTGATTTGCTTTACTATTCTTTTATTGATATTTTTCTTTTGTAACGTTTTATTAAACGAAGAGAAAATATTTGATATTTCTTTCGTCGCTTTTGACATAATTTTTTGTCATATTTGATATTTAAATATATTGTTTAAATAATATACTAATTTAATTTTAAAGTCTATGTAAAATTAATTTTTAAAATATGAGTGATATTGACATTGATGACGTCCAATTAAGTGACAATGATTCTGCAGCATCTGAAGAAATAATAAATGAAATTCCCTCGTGTAATTTACAGTTTAGAGATTCAGAACAAGATCAAATAAATTCGGAAGTGGAAGAAATTATTGATGTTTCACACAAGGATAGCGAAGAACAGGATAAACTTTTCAAAGCGGAGAATTTAATTTTTCCCAAGTCTCGTGTCAAAACTATTATAAAGCTTAACAATGAAATTGGAATTGTTAATAATGATTCAATATCCTTAATTAATAAAGCTACTGAATATTTTGTCGAGGAAATTGCAAAAGGTGCTGCTTATTTTGCCCAGTTGTCGAATAAAAAAACTATTACAAAAACTCATCTGATCGAGTTTATAAATGAAAATTCGCATATGAATTTTTTAGATGGAATGCTTGATTAGTAAAATTCTATTATGAAATAAATGAATTTGTTGTTTTCAGTAAAATGATTTTATTAATAAATAATAAAAATTAGTCGAATTTAGTAAATAATTATTTCATCTAGTTCAATGATTCTTGATCTACTCTAAATGAACATAATCTTGGGAAATTCTAGATAACATTATATTTGTGTAATCTGCCCTGTTTTCCGAATATTTGGTTACATAAATATAGATTATTTCGTTAACTAATCAAGACAGAATTTATTACCACCGAAATAATTTATTTTTAATATAAATAGTTTAGACCAGTGGTGTCTAATTCAAAAGGCATCAAGAGCCGCATAAGGTATTTTAAGTACGCTGCGGGCCACATCAAAAAAATTAAGAAGTACCGTTACATTTTGTATTATATTTAATTAATTTGCATACTTACTACATTAAACTATTGCCTTGGCGTTAAATATAATAATTCTGACCGAAATTTTGAATGACGAAATAAAAAAAAATTACAAATAAATTTTTTTTTGCACTGAAGTTTGATGCCTTTTTTTCATAACAATTGTTTTTATATTCGGCTTAAATGTATTTGTCGTTCTCAACTTCATTAAGGATAACAAATGTTTATCATTAGGCTTTGTTCTTTGGGATGTTTTGGTTAATTTCATAAATGAAAATAACTCTTCGTACAAAAAAGTGGAACCGAACACTTCCATGATTTCGATGAACAGTTTTTAAGGTTCGGATAACTTTTGGGGAGGTATGAATTGATGGGTTACAAGTAATCCATATTTTACTCTCGTGCAGTTTCCAGCGTAACCCAGAATACACGAATGTTGCCCTGCTCGATATCCGTTGAGCTCAATGTTGAATTTGTATCGATTGGGTGGGTACTTGCGAAAAGTGAGCGTAACTTATACACTGTAATCGGTAAGCACTGGAGCAGGTTCGTGGACTGCCGTTTTGATAGCCTATACCCGACTTTCTTTTAGGTCTCTCTGATTTTCGCCTATTAGCTAAACTTGTCTCTCTAAAACCCGACATTTAGCAAATGTATGATAAAGATTTATTTATTTATATTTTTTCTTTTTTTTCGACGATTCTTTATTTTTGAATGTTTCTTTGACTCGAATATATGCTCTCAAATTCTATTTGAGATTTTACTATTGAATTCAAACTCATTCCCGCAATATATACATTCTGATCCTTCAATTATTACTGATTCTTCGTTTTTGGATGTCATTTGCTTCTTTATTATCATTAAATCATCAATTATCAACTTCGTACCTGTGTGTGAACTGGGATTTTAAAACGTTAAAAATAAAAAAGGTGAAAGACTTAAAAACATTGCATACTCTTAAGTATGCCTTTCTCACATTCGCCCACAAATTGCAGCACCAGTAAAGAAGCTGAATACAGAATACTGAAAACATGATATGTTGTATTTATGTGAATATAAATTCTCCTTATATGATCTTCTTTGCTTTATATTATTTGATTGCAAAGTCTTTATGAATAAAAAATATTTATTTTTTGTGATAGGTATGCCGTGAAAATTTAAAGAGCTCAAAGTATGCCACAATGTAAAAAAAGGTTGGGAACTTTGATTTTTACTGTTAATCTGGCAAACTAATCTTCATTCATTTCCGGAGAAACTCGCTACTCGATATATCAAATTCTTCTAAAGCACGGTATTGTGATGTTTGAATATTATAAGTTTTATATTTGTATGTATAATTGTTTATATCTAGAGAATTTAAACGTGTATTAAGGAAGTTTTGTAGAACCCGATAGAGTCACATATAAAAAGTGTCGGGATAATCGGGGTGCTTGTATGTAAAGTTGAAGAAAAAGTACAAAATAACAATTAAATAAAATTACAAATTTTATTAACAAATAAAGAAATAATACTTCAGAAAATATGATATCGGTACTTGACAGAACAATTGACTGCGAAGATCCAACACAAACGGCAGGTTTATCTATAATAATAGAGGTGGTAGATTAAGTAAAGAATTTTAACTTTCTTATGAATTCGCCTTGGGTTAAAAACCGATCTTTATTTTATAATCTTTATAATCAAAACTTGTAGTTGTTATATGGAACCTTTATATACAACACGACCTTTTTCTTTAATTTAGAATTTTTCCGATTTCTTTAATATTGTACTGATATATTAACTAACGTTGTAAGTTTTCTTTTCCTTTTATAACAATTCCGCGAATGACTTCTTAATTGGTGTTTGATAAGACTTCCGACTATATATATTCTATTTTTATATTTTCTTATCTTTTATTTTCAGTTCCACAAATTTAATTTCGTATTATTTATTTTATGATTTATTTTTTCGACTTTTTGTAATTCTCTAATTATTCAGAGAATTATTCTATATAGTACTATTTTAATTTTATAGTATCCTAAACAAAGTAATATTAAGAACTAGTTAATTGCAAGGCGCCTAAGGCGCTCGTTGACAAATCATAAAATAAATGAACAGTTTGACATACTAAATATTTATTAAAAATTCAATTTCTTGTATTCTTAAGCAATTTGAAAATTATTTCTGTTATATATATGGAATGAAAAAAAAATTGCCAAAAAACTTAGAAAGCGCTTTTTCAAAACTCGTTATTCGTGTAAAAATTCTATGATAGTATTAGTGATAGAGAGAATTTTTTTATAAGAATACAAGAAATTGAATTTTTAATAAATATTTAGTATGTCAAACTGTTCATTTATTTTATGATTTGTCAACGGGTGCCTTGCAATTAACTAATTGATTTGAAATACCAGAAAGTTTTACAAATATAGTCAAAGAAAAGTTTTAAATTAAATTCTATTACTGAGATATTAAAAGTAGTATAATTTATAATAATAATAATATTGTTAGGATCAACCAATCAGCGAGCGTTATAGAATCAGTCAGTGAATCAATGATGAGCGTAATTATATTATATTAAGAATAACTTTATAATGTTATTCCTATTACAACTACATAATTATTACAACAAACAAAATATAATAAAACAGTACACTCCTTTAAAACCGGAGGTTAATAATTGAACCAAATTTACAATAATAGTGTTGTTGTGAATTGTGCTGGGTTGGTTTTGTTTAACAAATTAAAAAATATAAAAGTTGTACAACTAGCTTCATTTATGCATGTTGTTTTTGTGTGTTTTATTTGAAGCAATCGCTTTAGCGTTTCTTGTGTTCTGGTATGGTTGTTCAGTTTTTGTTGGTTTGAAATTTGGTGTTAGGAGGGTTGTTGTAATGATATGGTTTTAATCTGCGAATGTTTATTTGTTATTTATTAATAGTGTGCCCAAGTTTTTGGTTAGCTCGATTAGTTTGTAGGGGCCTTCGTATTTTGATTCGAAACTGCTACTGTACGGTTTATTTTATTAAAACTGAATCGACGATTAGGTTAGATTGTTTACTTTTGTCGTCTTTGTTTTTAAAGTGTTTTTGATACGTTTAAATCTGTTTTAATTTTGTCCTCAAGCTTTTCTTTGTGTTTTTCAACTTTTCCTATTAGGTTTGGGAGGTTTTGTCCGAAAGTTAATTGACTTGGGCTTTTATTGTTTATCGACGAAGGGTTACTACGTAATTCGATTAGGATGTCTGGAAGTTTTTCTAACCAGTTTGTCATTGGCTTTAGTTCTAATTTCTTGTTTAAAAGATCTGTATAATCTTTCCATTTTGCTATTTGGCTGTAAACGGTAATTGGAAAGAAAGTAAAATTTCAATTCATTTTGATTATCCCAAAAATTTAAATTGCCGAGAAAACATTTAACAATAACTGAAATTTTTTCGGGCCCGATTTAAGATAATAAAAATCAATAAAATAAGAAAAAAAGACAAACAAATGATTTATTCAGTCCAACTCATTAGTAAAAATACCGATGTTACTCCTTCAACGTCATGATAATGCAACCTTTTAACAAGTTTCACCACTCCCTCGTTAGCGTGAAATATTTCCCCCTCGCACAACACTCCGAGTATCGGAACTGTAGGAAAGAATGCAGAAAACATTTCGTATTCTGTAACCGGGGTAGAATCGTTATCTAATTTTATTTCGATTTCTTTGCGAAGAAAACAAGAAAAAATCAAAACGCATTGATATTTGATTTTACTCGATTTAATTAATTCCTCATTTCTTTCCTTTAAATTGAGAAAAGCCTAAAATTATTGATTTTTATTTCCCGACTTTAAAAATCTGACAAAACCTGTTTTATTGAACTGGAATCGTTGCGATCTTCTGGGAATACGCATTTATCTATGTGTAAATTATCGCCGCTTAAAGCAATGGAAACGTGTAAAAGTCTGGAGAGAGAGAAAATTAAAAAAGCAACATTTATCATCGTACCAACTTTTCGAAAGCTCCTGTACAATGATTAAATAACCCTATCGAATTCACAAGGCCACCAGCGTAATAAACGGGATTCTCGATATTTGGATAATCTTCGAATATTTTCGTACGATAACTGTCTTTGGCAGTGCTAACCTGGGTACAAATGTTCCATTAATTTGTTGCTATAATTGTATAAAATGTACAATTTCAATTTCATTCCGGAGTTTTAGAATAGGAATGTTGTTTGCATTATATTTGGTATATTTCTTATTTTCTACCTAATGTGTACTTACTTTGGTTATTTTGTTACACCAGCTTTCATAAATTGCATGCAACAGGAACACATTTTGGGAAAGTTTGTAATTTAAAAGTTGTATTTTTTATTAAATTAAAGCTGTTTTAATGAAATAAAATTGTCGTATTTATTATGAATTTCGTTGCATTTATGATTGATTTATTAAATTGATTATTAAATTTTTATTTAAATATATATTTTTAAATGTCTCCGAAAATGCTTTACTTCACTAATAATTTCAGGAAGAATTTTTAGTGATTGTAATAAATTTCGATAAATACTTTTATTCATTTCTAAATACGTAAAATAATTTAACTTAAAATTTATTAATCCCACTCGCGTTTTGATGTTTCTCTACATTTTCCATAATTTCCCTAATCTATTATCGTTTATCAAATTTCCTCAAGATTAAATTGATAATTTTATTAAATGAATTATAATTTAAATTGGTGCTCTTCTACATGCGGAAAGATTGAATGTAAATAAAATATAAATAAAATCAATAAATATGTCAGTTATAAATGTCAATGTTGGGATCGATCAAGTGAACTAAGATATTTGATTATAACACAGAAACTGCTATATCTGACCCCAAAGATAAAATTTCTGGCATGTAGGCATATTAGATTAAGTATATTATGGTTTATATTGTTGGGGTTAGTACAAAAACAAAAAAAATTATATATATTATAATTAATAACAAATATTGGTAAAATCAATAAAAGTGCACAATTAATTAAAACTTACGAAAAATCAAAAATTAATATTCAAACAGTATAAAAAAGAGCTCAGAAACAGACAAGCCACCAGTTGGTATAAGAAACAAAGAGAATCAGGCGATCAATGAACGAAATATCGTAATTGAAAAAAAGTTTAATCCTCATATCAGAAAGTGATTGCCTCTCTGGTTATCTACCAAAACGAGTAATATTTATATTGAGCAAAAGGTGCAAATAGTGACAAATTGTAATTTGATTGAAATTGAATAAAATTATTCTGTGTTGGATTTCGACTTATTTGTTAGAATAAGAACATGAGAAGTCAGAGAAAACCGATTTGAAAAATAAAACCCAAACAAATTAAGAAAACAAGATATTATTTTGTACAACGATTACAATGTATTTAATTTGTTACACCCAAAAATGCTGATTTTCACTCTAAATATAGAAATCGGATATTAGAACCGTCCTCAGAATAATGTCAAACTACTGGTTTATTATAGCGCTGATCTAAGGTGAAAGGAACAAGAAGGGATATTTCCGAAATTTACGCGATCGTTTCCTATGATATGCCCTCTCGGATTTTAATTCCTAGAAGGTAAATCAACTGATATAATTGATACCCGTGGACGGGTTATATTTTTTTTAATAAGTTTAATAAAATTGGTAAATAACTACAGTTAATACCTTTTTGAATTATTTCGTTCTATTTCAAATTCAGATTAGCAAAGCTAAATTGCAAATTTGCTACTGGATTTATTCTCCGGTCGTTTTCAAATCTTCTGATATTTATGGTAACTTTTTCTCCAGCTGTTGTTTTCCTTATTCAGAATTATAACTACACTTATACCAAAATAAAATCATTATTGATTATTGGCTTTCTCTCTGTACTTCTCTCTACTAAAATATCTCAATTAATTAATATTAAATTTTAAATCTATATTTATTATTTTTGGTAATTATATATCACTATATATAAATTACCATATTTAACTTATTTCTAACTTTAGTAAATAATTTGTACTAATTATATAATTTTTCTATTTATAGTATTTATTTATTTATAGTATTTATTAATTTCGAAATATAATTCTCTTATGACTTATCCCCTTATGGCTACTATTTTTACTAACCCAAACCCAACACCAATAATGTTTGTCTCCAGTGTATATTTTATTATTGCGAATTATGGTGTATATGTTTGTATTTTATTCTTCTCACCAAAATTATATTCCTGCTCCTCTACAGTAAATGACTGTAAGTCCACATTAATTTTCGTCTTTATTTCAAGTAGATGTGTATATTTTTTATATATAAATTAATTATATCTTAAAATATACCGTTATTTGTACATTTATACAAAACAAATTAACGAAAGTCTTAGCAAATTTTTAGGTGAACACTGGAATCTTGGTGTTTGTAATCTTGGAAAGAATATGGAAAGAAAGACCAATGAATATTAACTCGTTGAATAATAATGAAAGAATTGAAATAAACAAACTGAAGTTCTATGTCAAGTAAAAATATAAAAACAGTCAAGTCACTTGACCTATCACCACTCAAGTTAGCAGTTTTTCCATCGTTGAATAGTACATTTTTCATTTTATTAATACATATTTAATTTAGAAACTCGCCAAGTTTATTCCCAGATATTTCAAGGAAATGAGGAATCAGCAATCGAACTTCAAGGAAATCGTTAATTTAATTTTTTAATTAATTTTATTAATATTACTATAGATTTTTTTTATCGAAATTGAGCAGTGATCACGGAGAATGAATATCTCTTGTATATATCAAAAAATTTCGAAATAGTAATTGTTTGAATTTTCTTTATCTTTTAAAATTTAATTTTAGATCATTTAAATGAAAACATTAAACATTTGTGACCAAGAAGCGGCTTTGTTACAATTGTCTTGTAACATCTCACATATTTAGAGAATGTGAAAAACCAAGCATTTGTAAGGACAGAGATTGTACTCATAATTTGCTCCATGACTATTTAGAGGACAAAATTGATGGAAATCAAGAGTCGAGCACTGAAAACACATCAATTATGACTATTAAAGATATAGTCAGAAGATGTATGTTCCTTTCCGAACTATTACGGCAAAATTAATTAATAAAGGGAAAGAGATAAAAATCAACGCATTGCTAGACGACGCAAGCAATGTTAGTTATATTAGCGGCGCAAGAACTGGGTGTTGGAGGACAGTAACAAAGCACTTCTGTTGGCGCAATTGGTGGACAACCACAAATTTTGAAAACGAAGTCAATAACAGTATTATTGGCAAGCAATAATAACAATCTGAAAGTAAATTTGAACGCCTTGGTGGTAAAAAAAGGTCACTGGAGACCTGGAAATGTGTAACTGGAGAAAGTTATCGACGAAATGGAAGCATCTGAGATATCTAGACTTCCCAATTTTGAATACAAGGACGCAGATAGATGTATTGATTGGCGATGACTACCCATATCTACATCGATCTATTCGAGAAGTAAAAGGAGCAAAACGTGAACCAGTTGCGAGGTTGACGCCCCCCGGATGGACATGTCTTTGTAGGATCAACAGAAATCAAGCTCCAAGATGTTCAAATTTGGTACAGAAGTATTTTGCGGAAATGGAAAATTTAAATGACGAATTACGGGCATTTTGGGAAATTGGATTATTCTTTATTATGACTTTAATCATTATGGTAGCAGAGCGTGGTTCTGGCTATCCAACCAGAACAAGATATCACATAATTATTGTATAATTGATATTTTGTACTGTGTACTTTTCAAAACATTATGTGATTTTTTCTGGGTTAACGGAACATTTCCCCTAGTTCCTGCCCTTTCGAAAAATTATAAAAATAAATTAAAAGAGATTAGGGCAAATATTTTATTTTTTTTCAATCCTTAAAATTGGTTCAAATTAAATGAAAACTTTACCATATTAAACTAAATTATAATTATTGTTGCATTATATCACCAATATTTTTTTAATAAAAAAAATTTTCTTTGTCTTAATCATAAAAGCTCCATATTGTTACTTTTTATCTTCCAATATGTTATTGAGGAATGATTTTTCAAGATTGCTGTAAACTTTGTTTATGTATTTTTAGCAAAAGCTCGTATTGGTTACAAGTTTTATATAGCTGTCATATAAATAAGACACTGGTACTTAGCGTTATTAAAATGTATGTCCTATGTACGTTATGAAATTTAATATAAATACAAAAATGATTTTTATATTTCCTAAATGTTTAATTAATTAAATTCAATTATGCTGCATATTGTATATGAATTTGTATGTCTTTAAATTTTGGAACGAATTATTTGTATTTATAATATTTTTTATATTTGTTTATTACGGTTTGCATAAAAAGTTTTATATTTTATCATATTTGAAATAAATTAATTCAAATTAGGTAACTAAACTTTTTTTCTTTTTGTACTTTCTACAACTGAGTTAATTTATTGTTTCGCCGTATCATAGACAGGGATTCGGAGCGGAGCCCTGTGCGGAAAATTTGTTTGGAGTAAAGAGCGGAGCAGTGACTCAAAAATTTAGAAGGAGCGGAGCGGTGCGGTTCCGCTCCGCTCCATATTTTAATAGCTGATTATAATTTGAAAATTAGAATATTCTTGGGTAAGTTAGTTTATCATTATCCTCTTGATATTTAGTTTCATTATTCTTCACTTTTCTTTATAGGAAAAATATACGAGTAATATAAAACATATAAAACTTATTGATATGTAATGTGTAATGTCAAACACAAAAGTTAAATAAATTTAAATTAAGAAGCTTAAATAAAGGTAAATTTAAATTTTATTATTTATATATTATTAGTACGGCTGTGAAGTTCATGCACTAATAATTGTAAAATATGCTCATAAAATATATACAGAATTTTCGCTGTAATAATTTGCTTATTACAGCTTTTACATAATAGAATAGTTCCATATAAGTCTTGAAAATGTTGGCGAATAATTTCACAATTTCTTGCGATTATATATTTATTTTTGGGATATGCGGTATATGCAAAATTGAATCAATGCCATTTTACTTAAAAATGTCTGAAACAGATTAGCATTATAGAGAAATTTAAATTAATTCAACCATTAAAATTTCATATACTTCATTTTTTCATATATTTCATTTTTTCATAATTTTCATATACTTCATAGCCCTAATTATTAGTTATTTATTTATACTTTTACTATATTTTTTTTACATAGAATGGGAAAGGTAAAGAATCCAGTACGGAATTTTTTTTACTATGAAAAAATAAATGATAAGTTTACGTGCAAGATAGATGATTGCAATCAAGTACTTTGTAGCAGAAATAACCATGTGTCGAATTTGGAAAGGCACATACAAAGATTCCATAAAAAAGAATATGCTGATTTGCAAAATAAAAAAAATGAAATTTCTATAAATGTAAAAAAATGAAATGTGTTGAGGTTGAGGATGAAATGCCAGAAAGAGAAACCTTGACGAAATTCTTAAATATGAAAAGATTAAAAAAAAATAGAAATCGACCTTGACTAACAACGATTAAAAGATGCTTGTGTTGAATTTGTGGCCAAGAATGGTCGGCCCTTTTCACTTATAGAATATAGTGGATTTTAAAAAATTATTAACCCTCTAATGAAAGCATTTAATGCAAAGGGTAGGATTAATTGTGAAGATACTAAAATAAAAATATATACACTAGGTGATTAGTTCAGACAAAAAATTAAGGAAGAAACTAAAAATAAAATGATTTCAATAAATATGGATGCTGCAACCGGATTAAATAGAAGTATTCTTGGAATAAATATACAATTTATCCAAAATAGTAATATTTGTCTTAGAACAATTGCCATAAGGATCTGGTCGAATCCCATACGGGTATTTATTTAAAAAATATTTTACTCGGAATTTTAAAAGAATATGAAATTAATGTTAATCAAATTTACTCTGTTACAACTGACAATGGAGCTAATATGATAAAATGTGTAGAGATTTTGTCAAAAAATGAAGATATAGAAATTGAAATGTCTGCTGATGATGATAATATTGATAATGATGCTATTATTGACTCAGACGAAAGTAATTATGTCGTGGAAATAATTGAGGATGAAGAATCCAATTTCTTTGAAAATAACGATTTAGGTGAATTTATTGTTACATCAAATTCAAATAACATAATTTTGAAATCTGTAAGATGTGCTGCACATACCCTACAATTGGCTGTGCANATCGTCGTATTACCTTTGTTGAATATTGTCGTATCATGCATTGACTTATAGGATAAATGTTTTGGGAAGGCGGAATCTTAGAAAGATGACAAAAGAGAGTCGAGAATAACCTCAACTGGACCAGAGGTGTTATTGGTATTATGATACACGTGATTGATTCTGCTGTAAGTCCTCCTATCGGTATTCCAGAACCCGAAAAAGTGAATGTCATGAAGAGTAGTCCTAACACATGGACTCACCTGCTCATGAATTCCAACCGGTGTGTACAGTACCAACATTGCCATTGCCATGGATACACATCAGGGATAAAGACAGTAATCATCACGGCGTTTAGGAAGGAGTCTGTCGGAGCCTCTACCACCAGTCAAACGTCATAAAAGTGGAGACACACCCCTAAGCGCCCAACAGAAACAAGGTATAATTTATTTTATTATGTATTGCTATTATGTATTTTTTAGTTATTGGAGTAAAATATATTCAATTTTAATATTTAGACCATAAAACAAATGAGAAAATTATCGAAAGCACAAACAGTTTCAATATTGTCAGTTTCTCTACAAATAATTTTTCATTGCACCCAATTTTGTTGCACATCAGACCATTGAGCAAGTTGATGATAATTTTTTCTTGATTCATATAATAAATTATCATATTTACTAAGTATTTATACAAATTTTGACATATGAAGGCATGAATCATGCATGCTAAGTAAATGTAGATACTGTACATGATTGTTATGAATTGGTTATCTCCCCAAATTTTATTATTATTGTTATTATTTTATTCAGAGTTAATTCTCGATGGTAAATACTATATAGAACTATGTTCATTTTATTTAAAACATTAAATTTAAATACTTTGTTATTATACAATCATTAAATAAATAGCGATTAATCGTGTTCGGATTTTGAATCATTTTATAGTAAAATTCGAGTAGATTTCATATCAAACAACCTAAATTAAAGGAATTGAAAATTAAATAAAAACAACAATGGCAATTAGAAGCTGGAAATTAAATGAAAAAGAAGAGAAAGGCTAGAGTTCTAAAAGAATGGAAAATATTCAAAGAGAAAACCAGAAAATTCTTTTCAACAACATTTTAATAGACATTACTGGTTATATTTTTTGTTTTCATATATAATAAACTTTGTAAAGTTTGAAAGTTATAATTTTTAGTTTTGATTACCTATTGTAATAAATAAAAATAGTTGTATCTCAGACTTAACATAACATACACCCCAATTGTCCTCACATTAGTTATTATCCTTTTGGACCCTACAGTTCTCCCGTAACACATTATACATAGCAATTATTATACATAACAATTACACAACATCCTGACAAATTTACCCATAAAAATGATTAACCCCACTGTTTACTTTGATTTTATGACCCATAAACTTAGACATTAGAAGAATGTCAGGAAAAGTTTTGCTAATTTTAAAAGTGTAAAGAAAGGCGGTCTGATTGTGCATATCGGTCAATAACAGAAAAGGCAAATGTTCAACCTCAATAGTAAACCGTTGAAATATCCACCACTGAGCCCCATTTTTTATAAAATCATATCGCGCCAACAGAGATGAGAAAATCCTGCAGAAAGTATAGCGAATCTCCACAGAAGCTGAACGCCATCAGGATAGCCAATAATAATACAATTAGGAGTTATACAGACACGAGTAAGATTCCACAATCTAATCTAATACGCAAACATAAACTTCGACATCCACTCAAACAGCCTATGGATAGGCGAGGAAAAACCTGAATGGTTGAAAGGAATTGTTGAACTCCACTCGTACACCAACTAAAGCCACTGAGAGTATGTTGTATTCACCAGAACGACATATATGTTCAATTTTCTGGTAACATTATCAATGTTGGTTTCCGTTGATTCTAGTTGAAAAATTTCTTCTCGTTTGCACAAATCGAAATGAGATGATGCACTTCAATATTACACGACTACATATCATAAGTGTTGACTCTGTTAAATTCCCAACTCCGCCTGAAGGCGGGCATCACTAAATCCTTTTTTTCCTTAATTGCTTAAATTTACTTTTTTGCCATAACTGCCCAGGTCCGCCTCAAGACGGGCATACCTATAGCATGTATACCAAGTGACAATATACCGATAACAAAAAATTGAATACAGATTTATTTTCAGCGGCATTCATTTATGTAAGGAGACTTTGCACGACGATAAAAACATTGGGCATTAACAGGGTTAACAGAGTAATAAATATATTAATGATGATAATCATTACATGAACAGTAATTAAAACCCCAAGAACTATAATATCAGTAATAACAATAAATGTGCTAATAACGATAATAATTCATAATAATAATTATAATAACAGTCATGATTATTCCCGTAACCCTATAGCAGTATGGTAAGTGATAATCGGTATTAATAATTATAACGATAATGATGATAATTATAATAATCATAATGATAATAAGGGTAATAATAATAATAATAATAATAATAATAATAATAATAATAATAATAATAATAATAATAATAATAATAATAATAATAGTAGTATTAATACTAACTTTAAGTGATGATTGTGATAGAAATATGGATAATAAATTAACAAAATCGACAATAATGATGATAAACGCCCCCCCCCCGACCATAATCATAATAATTAACATAAACCGGGAAAAATAGTCATAATAGCAAGGTTAACCATAGTAACCGCAACAAGGAAAACAATCACAATAACAGAGTTAATAGACCAGAAATTATGAATTATGCTTTTTCCCGCCATAATCATCTAACCCGGTTATTTCCTTCCCGAAAATTTTGGCTAACCGAGCCACACTTTCGCTTCAGTTTCCTGATCAATGTCAATATTTTTCAGGGCACCTATTCTCCTTGACTAAATTCTGTTGTTTTATTTGTTTTATTAGTCGATCACAGACCCTGAAACCGTGCTTCTCGTGTTCCGATAAAAACGAGTCCATAAGTACGCTAAATGAAAAATTCCGGCTTCTAGAAGCAAAAATCGGCCGCATGGATGGGACATGGTTGTTCGCTCTCCTCCAAATGAAGGAAACCAATCAAAAAATTCATCGCCTGGAGCACTGCCGGGACAGATGGATCACAAAAAGTAGGGCCCAGAGAACTTTGATACAGGAGTAATATCAGGTTCTCTATTAGGTCTATACAGCTCGTCAGGTAGAGACTGGTATATCTGGACTTAGGCCTGCAGAAAAGGCCAACATCAATCCAGCTCATCATCTGATGTCTGAGGTGATGCTACCTATCCAATGTGAAGCGGGCAAAGCCGATGCGTTAAGCCAACTCTGTAACACCGTAGATCCCCCGTAACTCACCTTGCAGCTTTCGGAAGAGAAACATTTGCTGACGTCGGAAAAAATGAGTTTACTAGCCGACATTGAGTGGAATTGCTGGTAAAGCGCTCCCAATCCTACCAAGTACTGCTGACTGACTAGATCGAGGTCGTGTATGAACTATCTGGACTGACGTCTTGCAGTTTCTCTAATTTAAGCGTTTATAACAGGGGTGGCCAACCTTTTTGGTAAAAGGGCCATTACAATATTTTTGAATAATGCGGCGGGCGAAGGTTTGAAAGGCGTAAATTTTTAACTAATGCTTCTGTGCTAATTCCAACTAAGGACCAGGAGAAGCGCAGTAATAGCCCGAAGTGGGGTCTGAGACAACCGCTAAAAAAACAATAAAGCATTTGCGTGCATATTAAATAAATTATGCTTCTTAGGTACAGGATAAACTGGCACTATTTATACTTGATAGCCCTGATTATAAACTTTATTGTAATTATTAACTATATATTCTTTGTGTTGCATTTATTACATTTTTTGTATTATATCGTATTTTAAAAAGTTTTTATTATATTTTCAAAATATTAAAGCATGCGGGCCGCAAACGGCCCGCGGGACGCCGGTTGACCACTCCTGGTTTATAAGGAAATCTAGGTTCGCATTGTTGACATCTTTAATTGCATAAAGAATCATTTAAATTTGACTACATTAATTTTAGTGCATGCCAAAATTAAAAATCTGTGAGACAAGAGTTACAAAGCGCAGCAGCACTGTCAATGGAGGCTAAAATGGAACTAAGAAGTATCTATGAAAAAGTCAAAAAAATTATACGATAGTTAATATTTCTATGTTTATACCTCCTTTCAATTAGAAATTATTTGACATGTATTTATTTTTTCTATTTCCATCTGTTTCCAATTTCCCCATAAAATATATTATTTTTTTGATTCATAATTCAATTGAATTCTGTATAATTTAAAACTCACAATATGTAACTTATTATTAATTGTGATAAAGTTACATTATTTTAATGACACTTCAACAATTCATCCTCAAATGGCCACTGATTACCAAATACAAACCATTCAATTGTTGGGCTAGGCCCAGAAATAACAGTTACATTCCTTTTTGTAAAGCAATGGTCAGCTGAAACTGCACCACACAGCAAATAAAAAGCATAAAGTTATTTAAAATAATTAAACACAGCAATTAAAACAAAAGTTATCAACTGGAATAAGAGTTATATAGAATGGCGATCATTCGATCAATCAGAAAGAAAAGAAATAATTTAATATAAAAACAAAAAAATGAAAACAGCCAATCAAATTGATTGGAATTTGAAATTTAAATTACAACAATAAAAACGATCCAAAAACACAATCGATTCTGATTGGTCGAATCTGTCAACAAAATAGTACTCAGCAGACAATTTACCACTTTGTAAAATAATATATATAATAATATTTTTATCACTTATCAATCTATTTCAATCACTTTTCTTATAAATCGAAATCTATGTTTCTATTAAATCTTAAACCAATCCTAATACTACTTTTGTATTAACTTTCTTTCTCTCATCGGCGAGTGGAAGGGATCCTTAGTGGTTCCTGGGCTAGGCAGTAGGAAATGTCATCAAGTCACCAGTAGATGGCCGTAACGAAGCATCCCTATGAGGCAGTGCTACAGTCATCTCTGGCGATTTTAATGCTCAAATTCTTGCACCGATTTATAGCTATCAGGATAATATCAAGAAACCCTGCTACGTCATGTGAAAGACAAAAGATCAACAATAATTGATATGGCATTTATTTCAAATAAATTATTGGACGAAAAATTTGACCT
>CAUHTR010003534.1:0-41382 GCA_959609185.1 Schmidtea polychroa | reverse complement strand
AAAAATATACCGATAATTTTCAATTACAAGAATATCCTAGCAAATTATTAAATATATTGGAATTCCCGTTGAAGTTATATTCAACAGTATCAATAAGAATTTTACAATAATTTATTAAAGTCATGTCCTTTCCAAACAAATAACAAACACAATACATCAATTTTATTCAAATTTTACCACAATTAAATTTAGTCACTATATTTACACCTTTTTTTCAAAATATTTATTTAAAACAAAGTAGGTTATCAAAGGGGTTATCATCTTTTCTGGTACGATAATTATTTGAAATCTTTTGGAGAATTATTGGGATCATAACAGTTTAATTTGTTTACTCCCAAATAGGGCTTTGGTGAGCTTGCTTCAATAATTGTCTAATCGATCGAGTCTCGGTGCGTTCCGAGTTTTCCTCATATCTCTGGAGTCCCATTAACTTGGGCTTTCCATTAGCGATTAATTAATATTTTTTTGCGTTATAACATTTTTTGGGGACTCCTCACTAAATCTTTATTATTTCTGAACTCGTCTCCTGATTTGGATGAGAACTGCGTTATTGTAGAACTTGTCACTTCTCTTACTTTATTATCAATACATACCTTTAAATTTGGATAAACCTCTTAATTATTTCTTGTTGTAATTTAAGATTCCATTTGATCGTAATTGTCCGCATAATTTTTAAGGGATTTAATTTTAATTAAGTAATAGAGGGATCACTAAATTTCTTTATTAAAATAATTTTCAATTTATAAAACTAAAATATGTAAAGGATGATATAAAATTGAAGTTCAAGTAATAGAAATAAATTAATAGTTAAAAACAGTGTTTCGAACCCCGAAAATTATGGGTTCGGGTTCGGGTTCGGGTTCAATGGAATAAAATTTAATGGGTTCGGGTTCGGTTCGGGTTTGGGTTCAGGTTCAAATTAAAAAAAGCGAAATTTTTAATTAATATTTTATTTTGAATATATAGAAATATATATCAGTATTAAAGTATTATATAATATTATTTAATTTATTTTTGGAAAAAATTTTCATTAAGTCTAACAAATAAATGTTTCTTAAAGAATCAACACTTAAATGTATTCTTTGTGGAGCTAAAATTAGTTTCAGCGCAGAAAATGCCCTCTCGACGCTGACTTGTGTAGCAGAAACAGCAAATACAATCTGAGCAGCTTCATAAAGTAATGGTGTTTCCATTTTTTTTTGCTCCCAGAATTCTAAAATATTTTTGTCTTTAGGAAGCCTGGGATAGCTTTCATAAATATCGATTTCGGTTTTGAAAGCCATACAAGCATTGGATTTGTTAAAATTTTTCGGCATTGATGCTGCAGCTGATATAGAATTTTTTTCTTTGTTCTTTAGCATTTCTTCCAGCATGTCTGCTTCTTCATCTGAGGAACTAGAGATTAAATTGGAAGTGATAGTAGTTTCGCTAGTTCGTGCTTTATTTTCAGTTTCCAGATGTAAATCTTTTAATTTTCTTATTGTGGATAAAATGTGATTTTGAGCTTTGGTTGTATTATCATCATTAAGCATCAATTTGAATCTAGGATCTAAATATATGGCGGCGTTTAAAAGTTCATTATCTATAAATGATTTTTCTCGTTTAATAATATTTGAATATAAATCTGCACCTAATTTTTTATTCGTGATTTTTTGTAAATCTAATTTAAACTTCAACCACAGCCCATAAAAATCTCCTAAATTCATCTGCTCATTTTGTAACTGCAAAGTTAACTTTTTAACTGGCTCTAAAATTTCAACAAAATCTGAAATAAATTGCCACATATTTTCATTCATGCTTAGATCTAAACAAAAAGTTTTATAATCCAACAAGCGTTTGAGCATATCGAAGGTGGAATTCCACCGAGTTGGACAATCCAACATAGCTTTCTTTAAGCCCAACTTTTTAGCTAATGAAGCTCTATTAGGTGTCCTCAACTTTTTGGAAATATCTCTGCATGTGGCAATCTTTTTTTTTACTGAAGAGTTACTAGTAGTGTCATAAACTGCTAATTGAGCAGTATGGGCTACGCACCTAAAATGAATAATATTACCATATAAATTAGACAACATTTCCAGACCTTCTTCTTCATTCTCAACTATTAATTCCTCATCTTCATCTTCTACTTCTTCAAGGTCAGAAACTTCTTGAAACTCATCTCTTAACAGCTCAGCCGCTTTAAGCATGTTTCTACCATTATCTGAAGTAACTGAATAAACTTGGCTTAATTGTATATCGTAAGATTGGATTACTTCAATTATCACATTTTTTATGTAATTAGCTGTTTGACGATCGTCAACCTCATGCATGGCTAAAGTTCTCAAATTAATTTTTCCATTGTTAATGAACTGAATATTTATGCCAATTACGCTTCTACCAAGCCGGGATGCTGAATCAATTTTTACAGATATTAATTTTTTTTCAACTCGCCTTTAATCAAATTTTTCATTTCAATAGCCTTATTATTTACTAAATCCTTAATATTTTCAGAATTTACAGCCAGTTTTAATGATTTCATTATCGGTTCTATTATATCACGCATGCCAGAATCTTTGAAAATAGTAAACGGGCGCCCATTAACGGTAACTAATTTTATGCAGGCATCAGTGAAATATTTTGATGACATATTAATTTTAATCAAATTGAAATAATTTTCAATGGAAACTGAATTTGTATCCTGAAGTTTAAACTTTTTGGTGGTTTGTGATGTAGACTCTTCAGTTATATTTCGATATTCATCAGGATGTTTCCGTTTGATATGGCGACCCAGATTTGCAGTATGTTTACCTTTCATAGAAAAAGAGCATTTTGTACATATTGACTGGTCTTTGATAGAATCATATTCGAAAAATTTTTTTACATGGTTTGCTGACATCTGAAGGACAAAAATTTTTTTTTAATATAATTTATAATTAAAAATAAAAACCGTAAAATGGAAAATTTTTTAATTAATTACTACAAAAATTTAAGCACCTAAATTTATGTTAAAAAAGTTCCCACAAACATATATTCGAAGAAATATATTCGCAAGTTAAAAAAAAATTAATTAAAAAAGCGCGCTGGAATAAAACAAATGCATACATAAGTTGTAGTTAGTTATAGTTACCTTAATGTTTTATCCAAGTTTTTTCTGTAATACAGTATTTTTAATTTTTTAATATTTATTTTCAATTAATTAATTTATTTAGCATCACACTTTTTTAAATATTACACACTTTTTAAATAATAGTATAATAATCAGGCTACAAATTTCTTTGACTGTTGAAATTGGAATAATTTTTCTTTCTGATTTTTAAATTTAATTTGAAAATGGAGAAAATAATACAATCACTATAACAACAATCTAGATTTGATGAACACTAGATGAAAATGATAAAAATAATATACATAAATCGCGACGATGTAATCAATACAAAAGTTTGTAACAAAACCAAATGTAAATTTGTTCATGTTCATTCACGCACGATTTACGGAACATTCATGTTCTGAGAAACAAACAAAAAATAAGAAAAATGTTTCTTAGAAAAAAATACATTTTTTCATTTTTTTTGTTATTCAGGAATAAAAAATTTCTCAAAAAAAATTAAAAAAAATTAAAAAAATGTTTTTTTTATTGAACCTGAACCCGGTTTTTGAATGGGTTCGGGATCGGTTCGGGTTCACAAATTTGTTTGAACCGGAGCGGGTTTTGGGTTCGGGTTCGGGTTCGGGTTCGAAACACTGGTTAAAAATATATATGATAAAATAGATATGGTGAAATTTATGATGTAACGATTTAGCAATAATTAAGGAATTGTAAATGAAAAATATATTTTATAAATGCAATAAAATATCGATAAATGTAACATTTTGTATATAAATGCCATTTTTTAATAAACTATTTTATAGATATAGTTATTTTGTTTAAATTTATTAAATGTTTAAATGATATCTCCATCGAATTTTTATTGATATAATCATGTGATTTAAATATATTAATTTTTAATTTAATACCGTTTTATTTTAAATTGAATAAGATTAATTATATATTTTATTATTATTAATATTATTCGCTTGAACACACAATACGATATTTTTACTTGTTTTCAATATTTAGAGATTTTTTTCAAATGAAAGATTTGACCAACAACAGGACTAAAATTATTGGAAAAGAATTCACTTAAAACACTAGAAGGGTATAGATTTCCCCAATATTATTAGACCTGGGTTTGGTCAAATATTTCATTGGAAAAAGAAGTCTAAACATTGAAAACTAGTAAAAAATACCCCATTGTGTATTCAGGCGTTAAATATTTAATGTAAATTTTGATTAAGGCTTGCTTAAATGTCAACTAACTTTAAATGATTTTTCCAGAACAATATTATAATAATAAAATAAAAAATTAAAGTAATCAAATTAATATTAAGCAATTAACATTATTAAAATTCAAGGTCACGCTAATAGGTGAAAAAACCTTTTATCTTAAAATTGCAAATAATAATTTTGAAATCAATATATTCGATTGTTACAACTCTAATTAAAAAAAATCATACAATTTTACTTTTTCATAAACATTGTAAATAAGTAGAAAAAACCAAAATATTAAACTTTAAATTATAATTTCAAACAAATATTTTGAATTATTCATTTTCTGTTACATTAATTAATTTTAAAATGAAATTTAATCTAATTAGATAACAAAAATGAAATAAATTTGTTAATGGTTTTCCATTTAACATTCATTTTACCGATTGCTTCATCATTTTCTGTTTAAATTCAATGCTAGAAAATAACTTAACCTGTATTATTTTTAAAGATATTTTTTTATTTCTGTATAATATAAAATTGTAATCCAAAATTAATTATTTATAAATTTTAAAATCAAATAATTTTCATAACAATATTTTTGATAAAGTTTAATTGATCTATTTTTTTCAATGATTGGATGTAATTTAAACAAAATAAAAATCATGAAATATTTAAATTACAATTTTATATAACAGTATTAGTAGGGTATTGTGTGGACCCGGGAACAAAGACATATGACGTCATCGATGACGTCACAAAGACATATTACGTCATACCCCCCACCCCCCGGGGAGGGGGGGTATTTTTTTAAATTTTTTTTTTTAAATTTTTAAATTTTAAAATTTTTTTTTTAAAAAATATATTACGTTGCGGTATTTTAAAAAATATATTACGTTGCGGTATTTAAAAATTTATATTACGTTGCGGTATTTTAAAATTTATTATATTTTAATTATTAAATATATTACGTTGCGGTATTTTAAAAAACTTATTTTGACAAAATAAAATTATTATTACACACAATATAGTCTATCCGACAAAATATTCTGTTCCCCCTATGGTCACACACAATGTATAAAAATATTATTAATGTCCACACATGCAACAAGTTAGTGTTCTCATCGATATATTATTAATCTATATACTCCGAGTCTATCCGACAAAATATTTTCTCCCCCTATGGGTATTGCTAGCAAGGGTACTGGTCACGCTCAACAACTCGCAAGGGTATTATTAAACAATGTAACACATATTATAATTATTATTATTATTATTATTATTATTATTATTATTATTATTATTATTATTATTATTATTATTATATAATTTCTATCACAAATCATGGTTAACAAAAAACATAGTCGAATATTATAAAATTTATAGTATTGTGTTAGCACACACTCGTTATAATAATTAGCAATATAGTTTTTATGGTGTATCAAATCAAAACCTTTCTTTTACATTTATAGTCTATCAACCAATCAGAATCATATGGGATTAGTATAAATAAAACATTATATTTCAAACTATTTTAGAAATGTCGCAACAAAATTTTATGGAAATGTTCTAAACGGAATTGTCACCGCGAATATAGTCGACAGCCTCAATTTCCTGATCAATCGAACTGAACAAATCATTGAAGGTGAACATATCGATTATCAGCAGATGATGGAGATGGAATCCCTGGAAACCAAGAAGTATTACTTCAATAGAATATTTCAGTGTCTTTTCGATGAAGACATGAAATGGACAAGGATAATTGTAGGATTCACCTACATGAAGATAATCATTGAAAAAGGTCAACATGACTCAGAACATTATTATCAGTGGTCTTTAGAAGTAAGATTTCTTTTATAATCTATATTTAAATAATATTCATTTCTAGATAATCAAGTCCAAGTTTACCCCATGGATAGAAGCCAATGGCGGATGGGGTGTATTAAATAAACTGGCCTGCAATTTTAAAGAAACTGATGAAATCAAAAGAAAAATGAAAAACTATATAAAACTTACAACTGGAGTTGTTATAATGTATATTTTCTGTAGATATATGAATAAAAATTAATGTTATTGTTTTTAATAGTATATTTAAATAAAAATAATTCAATTTTAAAATTTATTAACACATTCGCAATCGTCATCTCCACATTTCATTATATTTTCAACGACATGATCAATACAATCATTCGTAATATTATCTTTAGGTTCCTCCATAGGTTCATAGATTTCGTCATCAATTTCTTGAGTATCGGTTTCTTCCTGATCGTCAAATCCTGAATCTTGACTCTCAACTACCCAGCCGATATTTAATGCATTTGTACCAGATAATATATCCTCAATTTTTACACCAGATATTTCTGATAATTTTGCTAACAAAAAGTTGATTAATAATTCTAAATAATAAATAATTCGGTATTTAATTAATCATGTTAACCTTTTTCTGCAGTCATTTTCATCACTTTAAAACTATATTATAAATTTGTTTATAGATTTTCTTTGTTAAATTTGCATGTCATTTGCATTTATGTTGCAATTAATAAATAGAAAAAACAAATATGACTAATACATTTATTAAATATAACATTAAATAGTTGTGAAAGTCTAGCAGACATAATTTTCCAAATTGGAGAATACACATCATTATTATCAACTTTATATCCTTGGATTGCAATTGTTATATACCAATTTTCGTTTTCTTTGAAACCGATTTCATCAAAGGAATCATAAAATCTTGCATATCTGTTGTTGAACCAGGCATGTTGATTACAAGATAGATTCGTATTCAACCGTTTGAAAACCTCATCAATAGATTTAATATCTATCATTGAAAGCGTGCCGGATAAGAATTGAAATTTAGTTGGAATTAGCTTGATCGGTGAAGCCAATTTCATATTGATTTCTTCTTTTAAAAAATACATTTTATAGTTGTGGAACATTTGAACAGGTTGTACAAGTTCTGGAACAACTTTTGGTTTTTCAGTGCTTGAAATTTTCTTTGTCATCGTAAATAATGATTAAAATGAAATGGTACAGGGTTTTTATACCTATGACTATTGTTTATCAACCAATCAGATTGCTGCATGTCTTTGTTTAAATTGCATGTCATTTGCATTAATGTTGCATTAATGTTTTTATTATAAATATTGTTTTTTTTTTTATTATTATTATTTCTAATATTACTATTATTACTTATATTATTATTATTATTATTTCTATTTCTATTATTTCGATTTACAAAAACAAAACAAATCAACATAAAAATTTATTTTGATACAATCTGACTCGAGTGGTGATTTCTCAGAGTCTTCACCAAACACCATTCAACATATTGTTGATAACGGAAATTGCAACAGCTACATCCGAAAATGCAAGGAGCCTCTGGTTTCATTTCTTTCATCCGCCTTCCTATCTTGATATCCCATAGAAAGGTGTTTATTATATCGAATATCCATATTTGTGTTTGGTTGTATACCAAATCCGGAATGATAGCTGGATCTCTATCTTGTAGAATTTCATTTAATTCTGGATAATAGAAGCATAATCTTTGCAGGATAATTGATTGATACTGATCTGTAAAAAAATATATATATTAATGTAATAATAAAAATTTGAAATTACCATAATTTGCATGCTCTTTCATTGAGGTGATTGCGGAACTTTGTATGTTATACATTTTTGTTGAATAAATGACAACTAAACCGAAAACATTTTGTTATAAATAATCATCAGCCAATTAGATTTCGACCAATCAGAATCATGCATTTTAATTGCATTGAATTTGCAATGATAATAATTAATTAAGTGATAATAAAAAATCTAAAAATTCTTTTCCTTCAATTATTGATTTAATTTCAGATATGATATTATCAACTATACATTTGTAATCAATATTTTTTATTCCAAGAATTACTATCTTACCGCTAGCGAATATATTTACACACATAGGGTTATATTTTATATATCTCAAAGCTGGAAATAATTCTGGTTCGTAAAAGCATGGTATTAATTTAGCCAAATTATTTAAATTACAAGAAAAACCTATATCGGAAGTTACGGTTATCGATTGTATTTCTAAATCATACACATTATATTCACTAGCTTTGATCATTTCCTTACACCCCATAATTCTACATTTACCAGTTTTGAAATATATTATTGGATATTTTTTACTTCTATTGACAAGTTGTTGTGGTTTCCCCATTGGAAATATCATTTTTGATACATCAGCTTTTGCCCTGTAATTTATATTTGAAAGCATTTTAATGAAATAATTATAAAAAACTCTGTTATATATAGTTATTTTAAAAAGGAGTTCATTTAAATTATCAATATAAACAATAATTATATAGTTTAAATTTAAAAAATGGAATTACGAAATGATGCAGTATACCAAATCGTTGGTCCGAGTGGTAGCGGAAAAACATTATTTGTTTGTAAATTACTAAAATCTAATTTATTCAAAACAAAATTCAACAATATTTATTGGCATAGGGGCGCCGACGAAGAACATGGATTGACACAATCAAGTTTCTGTCAATTGAAAAACATGAAAATAGTAAAGGGTTTTGATAAAAACTGGTCAAGTCGTTTGAAGAAAGATGATGTCATCATTATCGATGATTTGTATCAAGAAGCCAATAAAGAAAAGGATTTTAATAATTTATTCACAAAAATCAGCAGACATGTTGGTGTAACAGTTATTTTCATAACACAAAATCTATTTCATCAAGGTGGTGCACATCGAACATGTAATTTAAATGTACAATATCTAGTTATTTTCAAGAATCCTAGAGATGCAACTGTCATTGATTTTCTTGGACGACAAGCATACCCTAATAACCGTAATTTTCTTATCAATGCATTTCAAGATGCTACGAAAATACCTCATGGGTATATATTTCTCGATTTCACACAACAATGTCCTGATGATATACGGGTAAAAACAGATATTTTCAACCCAAAAGGTGCCATGGTTTATAAACAAAGTTCAAAACAAATTTGAAAACACATAAATCATGTTTTCAAAAACAAGGATATCGAGTAAAAAACAACCAAAAGTTCCACCAACAACTAGTTATACTCCATCTAAAGAACTTATTACAGAAAATTTTCCTGCAATGAATCTCATTTCGAAAAATCCTAAACCTAAACCTAAAAGTAAAACCACTAAGAAAGTAAAAGTTGTTAAAAATCATCGAAGTTTCCCGTTTTTCAATACATTGTTAAAAGCACCCAGTATGAAAAGAAACAGTATTTTGCAATCTTTTCCAAATTATGTTGTCGATGATTTACTCGATATTATACTTAAAGTAGTCAAAGGCAAGATTAAAATCAGTAAATCTAAAAAGCAATTATTGAGTAAACATAGGAAACCTTTGCTATCATTAGTAAATAATAAAAATCGTCAACAAATGAGAAAAATTATATATAAACAACAAGGGGGATTTATCGGTGCATTGATACCTTTAGCAATATCATTATTAGGTGGAATAATAGGAAGTCGATCATAAACAATGGGTGCTAATCCTTCATTACCAGACATTAAATTTAATATTAAATCTTCTTGTTGTAATGGAGAAGATTTGGACGAACCCCGAAGACGAAGCCGGTTTCGGTGGAGTGGCAAAATTAAACAAAAGAGTTCCGAATTCGAAAAAGGAAACCCAGAAGTGGTTATCAGACCAGCTTGCGTACAGTTTGAACAAACCAATGCAGAAACGATTCCCAACAAGAGTATATAAAACATATGGAATAAACGATTTATGGCAAATGGATTTGATGGAGATGATACCCTATTCGAAAATTAACAATGGGTATAAATATATTTTAACATGTATTGATGTATTCAGTCGGTTTGCCCGAGCAATACCCGTCAAGGCAAAATCTGCAGATGAAATGTCCAAGGCAATTAATATTTTATTTAAAGACGGACATCCTAATAACTTGCAAACAGATTTAGGTATTATTATTTTTAATATTATTATTATTATTATTATTATTATTATTATTATTATTATTATTATTATTATTATTATTATTATTATTATATTATTTTAGGTAAAGAATTCTACAACAGTAAAGTCAAGCAAATCCTCGATAAACTGAAAATAAATCACTACTCGGTACATTCTCAATACAAAGCTGCCCATGTTGAAAGATTTAATCGAACATTGAGAGATAGATTAAAGAAATTGTTCGTGCATCAAGGCAATAAAAAATGGGTAAATGTTTTACCGAAAATAATAAAAAGTTATAATCATTCATCACATCGAGGACTTAATGGATTGAGACCGGTTGATATTACATCAAAAACAATCTATTCTAAGAAATCTGTAAAAATTGCAAAACCTAAATATAAAGTCGGTGACCATGTTAGAATTAGTAAAATTAGTGCATCACCATTTATTAAAAATTTCGATACAAATTGGAGTGATGAAGTCTTTGTAATTTCAAAAATAAATACTAGTCAGAATCCTGTAATGTATGTCATCAAAGACAATGATAATAATATTGTACAAGGAAAGTTTTATGAGCAGGAATTACAAGTCATTCCTCCCCCAAAAGTATTTAGAATTCAAAAGATATTGAAAACTAAAAAGGTCGGCAAGGATAAACAATTCTATGTCAAATGGCATGGTTATCAAAACCCATCATGGATATCAGAAAAGGATCTAGTAAAGTGAATTTTTATACTATTTTACCAAGCAATAGTTGCCCGCTTATTCATCCAGATAATCAAGCCAGTAAATTCATGGTCAATCTCCAGAATCCGATTTCTTTAAATGGTGACTGGGAAGTTGCACTGCAAGATTTTACATTCGTGTACAATACATTCCCATTTTATAGTCAATGTAAGATTGATTTCAAAAGGAATGCTATGAAAACATGTAGCGGTATCTTTATTATCAGTAATTATGATAAAACATATCATATTCCAAATCAAATATTAGATCAGCACTGCTCTATGTTTTACAAGGATGGATTAAATATCAGTTGTGATTTTAAACCATTTACAATAACATTCGAATATATTGAAGATGCCAAACGATTGGGTTGCAATAAGTTGAAAAATGAAATTATGGAAACAGAATATTTATTACGCTTTAATCTATTTGAAGCAAACAGTGTAATGAGAGAAGAAATCAAAATATCAGTGTCGTATAATAATGAAGTTGAAGAATCATTCACCTTTGCTGACGAATTATATATTGATAAACTTGATGTGTTACTTAAATATTTAAAGTACAATTGTTCACACATATTTAAAAGTTTGGACATTGTGAAAGATTTGATGTTTACCTTCAGTTTGAATGATGATATCATCAACAAATGTTCATATATACTAATATTATTGAGCCTATAATTGTTGGTGATTCCAGTGTTCCTCTTTTGAAATCGGTATGGATTGGAAAATATGAACATGACGAAGTTGTCAATATAAATATAGATAATCCCATGTATTTACCAATAGCAAGCTCATGTATAAACAATATAGAAATAAATATTCGTGACGATAGTGGAAAACTTATAAACTTCCCAAAAGACTCAAAAACTCATTTGACACTACATTTTCGTAAAGTAGATGGCTAATTCCGATATTATTAGTATGTATAGTGATAGCCAATCTGGCGGTGAATTACCATATTTTATTGGTAAACAGTACGGATCAGGTTGGTTAAAAACAATAGGGAGATTTGCACTTCCTATTCTTAAACGTATCGGTAGTTTTGGTATGAAAACTGCAAAAGATGTTATTATGAATGAACAGAAAATATTACCATCCCTAAAAACAAATGCTTTAGCTGAGTTAGGGAAGGTTCTACCTGGAGTTGCTGGTATGTTTCAAAAAGATACGCCTCCATCCCCAGCCCCAGCTCCAAAACGTAAAGGACATGGAATATCGCGTATAAACAAACGAATGAAAGGACATGGAACTATATTTGCAAAATGATTTGTGGTAAATCCGAATTATGTATATTTGATAGACCATCGCCTCAAGCGGTAATCGAATTTGGGGCCTTTGAGGAAGTTTTTCCTATGAATTCAATTACTGATAGTAGAAATGATATCGAGTTTTATATTAATGGTTCGCAAACTGAATATTTAGATTTGAATGATACTTTATTGACTGTTCAGATCAAGGTTGTAGATAAAGATAGAAAGGTTTTGGATGCCAATGCAGATGTAATACCGAACAATTTCATGTTTCATACTCTGTTTAAAGATGCAGTGTTGGGATTTAATAATATTAAGATAGAGGGCGGAAATAATACATTCATTCACAAGGCTTTGATAGAAACTATTTTAAATTACAATTCTGATACTAAAAATACCTGTCTTACACCTATGGGTTATGCTGCAACAGATGATGAAAGAAAAAAGTGGGTTAAAGGCTCAAAATCATTCACTATGTGCTCATCATTACAACTCGATTTTATGGATCAACCAAAATATTTGCTACCAGGAGTTAATGTACACATTAGATTGAAAAGGTCCGATTCTGCATTATCTCTTACTAGTGCAACTGGTGCACCAATATGCCAATTAGCTGATGCAAAATTATTGGTGAGAAGAGTTCGAGTAGACCCCTCAGTATTAGCTGGTCATCAATTGGGTCTTAATTCAAAACATGCAATTTATCCTTTAAAAACAAAGGAAATTGTACAATTTGCTATTGCTAAAGGTGCTTCATCATTCTATAAAGAACAAATATTTGGTGACAGAAGAATGCCTAATTTTATTCTGGTAACATTTCAAAGTGAAACGCAATATAATGGATCATATACTGCTTCCAGCTCAATTTTCAAAATTTTGGTGTTACTTCATTGACTTTGTCGAAAAATACTGATTATAGAGAAACATATACTCAAGATTTCGAAAGCGATAATTACTGTGCGACATATATGCAGAGTATTGTTAGAAATCTGGGTTACTTAGATAAAAACTTGAATTGCGGAATTACTCTAGAAGAATTTAAAAGCAAATATCCATTTTTCACATTTGTTTTAGCCCCTGATTTTGATTTAAATCAGAGTCAACTACCACAAAACGGGAATTTACGACTGGATATTAAGTTTGCAAAAGCTATCACTGAACCGGTACATGTTATAATATATGGAGTATTTGAAAATGAAGTTCAAATTACTGCAAATAGAACCGTGCTAGTATAAATGTATACAGAAACACAAAAAAGTTGTCATGGAGTAAGTTTTTTGATACTGTTTAATTTTATTAAAGTAGTTCTGTTCAGGTTAATCGAATTGGAAAACAAATATTAGGAAATGAATTTGTAGGAGTTTTCCCTCTCGATAAAATTCCTTATTTGAGCAATAATCAAGCCATAATCGTCAATACTCATTCGTCTCATCTTGGTGGAGAACATTGGATAGCTATATATGTGAAACCTAGTAATATATTCGTATTCGATCCTATGGGTTTCTATTATCCTGCTTTGTTGATATCAAAACTTCAAACAATCGGGAAACCTATTGTATATAATAAAACTATGTTTCAAAATCCATTGACTCAAACATGTGGTCAACACTGTTTGGCATGGTTGTTGTATAAATAATTTGATGGTTAATAAATGTATACTGTATGATTTTTATTTGTTGACTATTTTAATTATTTGTTAAATATTATTTGTTAAATATTATTTGTTAAATATTATTATTTGTTAAATATTATTATTATTTGTTAAATATTATTATTTTATGTTTAAAAATATTATGTCATACTATTACATGTTCAGTGCATGCACAGTGCAAAGTAACAAAGCACTGAGTAATAAAGACATGTAAAGGTCATTATTTCGTCATGGTTTGTATAAACAAACATGTAGTGTCTTTTCCTAACCTATCTCTATTTTCATTGGTCGGTTAATAAAACCTGTAATATCTCTCTTATATAGTCTACACTTTCATTTTTTCATCACTTTTAAAAATTTTAACAACATGAACAACAACAACAACAATATTCAAAGAGTTGACGGAAAGATCGTTGGAGGAATTAATGGTAAATTTATTATTTTATTATTTTATTATTTTTAATATGATTATTAGGTACTAATCAACAAATTAAAATGAATATCGACGGACAAGCTGTAGACATGAATAGAATAAATGGTAATAGTTTACTCTTATTATCATTATTATTTTTATTATGCTTTTAGATGGAAATGTAATAAATACTTCTGCTGGTGCTGATGCTGGAAAATTTCTTTCGAAAGGACGAAAATGTAAGTATTTATTTATTGTTATAAGTTTTTAAGTTTTTTAAACAATATTAATAATAATAATAATAATAATAATAATAATAATAATAATAATAATAATAATAATAATAATAATGATAATAATAATAATAATAATAATTAAAAGAAGAAACTTATGAAAAGAAGATATTTTAAAAGAAGATTTATTTATGATGATTTTGAAAGGAAGATGTATGAAAAGAAGATATTTTAAAAGAAGATTTACTTATTTATTTATGATGATTTTGAACATTATAATTAATAACTTTTATATATTATTTATGAAAATAAAAACTATTTATGAAAACGAATTAAATTATATATTTTATAATATTTTTTATAAGATACTATTTAAAAGACAATTTTGAATAATATCTTACGAAAAATATCTTAAACTTTAAAAATGATTATTATCTTAATATTTTTTAAACATTTTATAATAAAAATATTTTCATAGGTTTGAAATACCAAAACTTTTGTAATAGTCAATATCATAATGACTGCGATGATATAATGGAAAGATATTATAGTCATAAATATAACGGTGTCACCTACATCCTATGCCCTAAATGTGAGGTTATTGAAGTTATAAAATATAAGGAATTTTATAATAAGCATAGACTCCATCTCCAACAATTTAAACCTTCTAAGAAGTCTCTTTTCTATAGCTTATATGAATCGTTTGTTAAGAATAATAATAATAATAATAATATCAACAATAATAATAATAATAATAATAATAATAATAATAATAATAATAATAATAATAATAATATCAACAACAACAATAATAATTATATCAACAACAATAATAATAATATCAACAATAATAATAATATCAACAATAATGATAATAATATCAACAACAATAATAATAATATCAATAATAATATCAACAACACAAGTAGTGGATGAATGATGCTAACTGGCACACCCCACCCTATACCCAAGCTGTGCTATATAAAAACAGCCTGTACCACCTCTACTAATCACCCATAAACGGAAAAGGGAAAGAGTGAGCAATAGCCAACTGTACCATCTCCGCTAATCGCCCATAAATCGAAAAAGCGGAAAAAGTGACTAGTTAGCATCATTCATCCACTACTACGGCCAACTGCAAACGGCCAAATTTAATATAAAAAAATGAATAATATAAATCTTAAAATTCAAGAAAAAAATAAATTAAATCTTGATTATAATAAAGAATTTACTCATGAAATAAAAAAAATCGATATTTTAAAAATCTCCCCAACTTCAGGATCTATAGCAAACTTAAATCGTAGGGGTGATATAGTTTTTCAATCTCTTCAAACATCAAACCCAATAGATATTTGCAATGCCAAATTATATTATAAAGTAGAATTAGAAATTGAAGCAAACAAAGATATAACCCTAGAAAATAATTTCTTTCCAAATTTATTCTCCAACATGAGATTAAAACTAGGATCATCAGAAATTGAAACTGTTTTACATCCAGGAGTATATTCTACAATGTTAAATTTTATTTTGACTGGTTGTGATTATAAAAATGAATATGGTGAATTAACGGGTTGGATTCCTGATGTTAATAAAGGGGATTTAGATAAAGATGGTTTAGATGTAAACCATGGTTACCATAAAAGAGCTGAACTTTATAAATCTAAAAAATTTGAGGGTTATTTTGAATTAAAACACTTGTTTGGATTCCTTCAAAACTATAACCGGGTGCTCCATAATGTTTTTATAGAACTCATCTGTAATAGACTAGAAGGTGATAAAAGATTGTTCTATGGAGCTGCAGATACAAAAGCTAAATTAAAATTATCAACATTTGAATTGCATATACCTGAATGGACATTAAATCCACATTCTGAAATCAAACTCCTTGAAAGATTAAATTCCAACAAATCTATAAATGTAAATTATTTAAATCGAATCTGTAGTGAATTTAGTATGACAGAGGGTTCAACATATTCTATAAAGGTAGCAAATTTAGCATACCGACCAAGATATATCTTGATTGGATTCAAAGAAACAGATTCATCTTTCCAAAAAAATAACAATCTATTTATTCAAAAGATTGGAGATGATAATTTAAAAACAATTCAAATTCAATTAAATAGTTCTTATTATCCAATAAATAGAATGGAATTTAATATTGAAAATAATGAAAACATATTCCCATATCTAAATTATATTGAAACATGTTATGATTTCAAAGTTGAACCGCAATTAAGTTTAGAAGATTTCAAAAATTTATATTCTATATTTTGTATAAATGTATCAGACCAAGATGATCGCCTAGCTATAAATAATGTTGATGTTACACTTCATATAACAAAGGATTCTAATTTTAAAGCTAAAGTATATACATTAATATTAGAAGAAAAGAAAATAGAAATGAAATTATATGGTGAAAAGATTTCAATTATTGAAAATGTACGAGGTGATTCCTCATAAAAAACATTTTAAAATGTCTAATCAACAAGCACTTCGTTATTGGACATGTGAAACTTGTAATTGTCAAGTTACAAGACATCATAAAGCAAGTCATCTAAAAACTAAAAAACATATAGGAGGCGACCTACAATCTTCAAAAACAACATCCAGAATCTTGAAACCTTTTACTACTGAAAAATATCCAGGTGAAAGACATTTATTCCATCACAACTATACTGGACCAGGAACAAGATTAGATCTCCGCCTTGATGAAAATAATAATCCTAAACAAGGAGAAGAACCAATAAATAGAATTGATCAAGCAGCTTTAAAACATGATATTGCTTACAACTCAGAAGATCTTAGAGATAGACACATTGCAGATGTTAATTTAATACATGATTTAAATAATATTCAAAATCCATCAAGCAAGGAAAAGATTCAAAGAGCTCTAGTTAAATTAGCAATGAAAGGTAAGATTTTTATAGGCTTAGGACTTCCTAGAAAAGCAAAAGATGTTGCTAATAAAGGATTATTGAACAAGCAGACGTTGAAAGATCCCTTGAGAATCAACTCTTTGAGAATCAACCCTTACAAATCCCAACAGAATCAGAAATAAAATATGCCAACGAATTACACCATGAATTTAGAAAAAATAAAAAATATTTAAAAGTTCAAGTACATGAAAAAGATCAAACATGGTCTGCTGATTTAGTCTTTATGCCAAAATCATCAGACCCTGAAAAATATAAAATAATTTTAACTGTAATAGATTTATATACAAGATTTGCCTTTGCAAGGTGTTTAGAAAATAAAACAGGATATTCTATTACAGAAGCATTTGAAAATATATTTGAACAACATCAAAGAATTCCAAAATATTTATGGTGTGATAAAGGAACAGAATTTTATAACAAAGTTTTTACAAAGTTTTTAAATGAAAATGATATTAAATTATATTCAACAGAAAACGAAGGAAAAGCAGTCGTAGTTGAAAGATTAAATAGAACATTAAAAAATAAAATGTGGAAATATTTTACTGCTATTGGAAAACAAAATGGAACAATGAATTGTTACAAAAGATTGTAAATGAATATAATAATGATGTACATAGTTCTATAAAATCAACACCTTTAAATGCTTCCTTGAATCCTGAAACAGTTAAAGTGGTAAATATTGAAAATGATGTTATTGTTGATACAACCCCTATAAAACCAAAATTTAAAATTGGTGACCGCGTAAGAATATTTAAATATAAAAATAAATTTGAAAAAGGATTCACAGCAAAATGGACAAATGAAATTTTTATTATAAATAAAATACATCATACAACTCCAATAACATATGGTATCATCGATTTAAATAATGAAAAAAATATTAGGTAGATTTTATAATAATGAACTACAGAAAACAGATTTCTAAATCGACAAGCTCTAAAACAAACTTTTCCATATTTCAGCTTCTTCTCTATCCAAATAAATATAATTATATTTTTCTTTCCAATGATTATCAACAAACATATCAAACATATTCTTATCAGGTTCAACATTTGAAAATAAATCATTATAAATCATATTCTTATCACGCTTGTCTAATTTAAAAAATATAAAACAATTTGAATTATTTCTTATAGAGTTTTTATCTAAAGCATAATAAGTTTGAGATATATAAATAACATTACAATTATTATGTCTACCTCGTGTAAAGTAACTCTTTTGAATCTCTTGATTTTTCATGTTAACAACATCATCAAATATAACTAGATTCTTTTTATCTTTAGGAAGTAAATCACAATGCAAAACATCTTCAGGTTTATTAGAGAATAAGATCTGGACCGACTCATTATCAGAAACATAATCATTTTTATTATTAATATCTGATTCTAAAATCTTTTCCTTATACCAATCAACCATATCACAAGGATGAAAAACTTCTTCAGGATATGTATGTTGATTTTTAAAAATATCAATTATAGCTTTTTTAGTTAATTTATTTTCAAATCCACATTTCAAAAGTTGTAATTCCGGTTGGTTAATGGTTGTAGAATAAAAGATTAAATTATTATAATCTAAAAACCCATCTTCAAGTAACATCCTCAAAAGAAGTACATTTTTACCACATCCAGAAGATCCAATAATTAAGCATCTAAAATTATCAGGAAATACTTTATTATTAAATTTACTCTTATGTCTATTTAAAATTGGTTTCCAAGCATCCATTTTTATTTATTATAAAATGACAGAGAAGAATCCTACAGAGGAATCTTTACAAGAATTAATAAATTCAGACAAGAATAAATCAGTAGTAATCTCTGGTAAAAAATATTTTATTGGAAAACATGTAAAAGAACAAGTTAAAGAAAAACTAAAGGAAGGAGGGATTCTTCCATTAGCTGCTTTAATACCTGCAATCATTGCTGGTTTATCAGGTGCTGCTGGAATAGCTGGAGGAATTGCAACTACAGTTCAAAAAGCTAAAGAATCTCAAAAGACAGACCTAGAAAAAGAAAAACTACAAACTGAAATCGATTCAATGAAAAAGAAGGGAGGAAAAGGTCTCTATCTTAACCCTTATAAGGATACTTCCTCCAAGGGAAAGGGGCTCTATCTTGATCCTTATAAAGGCCGAGGTTTAAATGATTTTTTAAAAAATCAAATTTCTACATCTAAATCTTTATCTTCAAAATATAAAGAGGAATTTAAAAAAGTATGTAAATCTTTAAAGAATGGATGTCTTTGTAAAACTAAAAATGGGAAGGGCCAGGGCAAAGGATTATACTTGAAACCATTCGAACCAAAATGATTGATTTTTAATACCATTAAAATGGTATATGAAGAAAGATTAGCACTTTTAAAAAAATTACAATCTGAACAAGATAAATATAATAAAAAAGATTTAATTCAAAATACTGAATCTAGAATATTAAATGAGGTAATCCAACAACAACAAGAGCCAACAATTAAAGCTATAAAAGAGTTAGAAGATTTCAATGAGCAAGCAAAATTTAAAGAGTTAGAAGATAAACAAAAAATAAAAGAACTAGAGTGGCAGGATAAAGAAGAAAGAAATCAAAGAAAACGTAGAAGAACCTCTGATGTGAAAGAAGAAGAAATGTTTTTAAAAACAAAACCTCTTAAAGTTGATCCTAAAATTAGAGAGGGTTTACCCCCTTCAATTAAACCATCATTTAATACTAATCCTGAAGGATATACAATAATAACAATTAATAATCAAAACTTTACTTTATATTTAAATTCAGAAAATAAACCACATATTCATTCACAAAATGTTTATAATAATGAATATTTAGACTTTGAATTTACAGATGATTTTTATAGATTACTTTGTGGATATCCTTCAGATGATGTTGAAGAAATTGAAAAATATTTAAATTTAATAAAATTAATAAAAGCTAGTCCAAAAGCAAAACATATTCAAGATTTAAAGAAATATTTAAATAAAAATGAAAGGGGTTATATTATCACAGAAGGTCAGGGTCAGGGAGAGGGTCAGGGCCAGGAGATAAATCCAATCAATCTTTTTATTGAATTAAGAAAACTATTAGCAGCTAAAAAAGCAGGACATAATAATTTAGATTCTGATATTTTAAAGATTTCTAAAGATTTGTTAAAACAAGGAATAATTTCAAAAGATAAATTTAATAAGTATACAAATGACTAATCCCCCAATCGAACACTCCATATTAGATTTTTTAAAAACATTTGGAATTGATACAAAAACAAATTTTGATTTAAAAGATTATGCAGATTATTTAAATTTAAAAATTAAAATATTAATGAATGATGAATTATATAAAATTGGACAAAGTCCCCAAAACATTATTATCAATTATCAAAATTCAAATGAAAAAGGATCTCATTGGGTTTGTATATATAATAAGAGGGGAGGGGCAAGCATATACTTTGATTCTTTTGGGATTAAACCCACTAAAGAAGTTGAAGACTATCTCTCGGATTATACTTTTAATTCCTTACAAGTTCAACCTTGGAATACTAAAATATGTGGTGTGTTAAGTTTATATGTTTTGTATAGATTAAATGGGTCAGAGGATTTCGAATCTATAATCCAAGAAATTTATAATGATTTAAAATCTCTATTAGAAAATGGAGCTTCGCAACCTTCCGGAAGATAATTTTAAAAAAATGGTAAACATAATGTCAGATAAATATTCAAGAACTTTATCTATAAATTCAAAAGAATCAGACTTTACTATAAGCTTTCAAGATTCAATTAAATTAGATCAAAATTTAAATTATGAATTAGGACTATTATGGTTTTGTGCTTATAATACTATTTTTAATATAACTAAAGATAATAACATATTTTATTATATAAGCACAAAATCTACAGATAAGATTATAATAACAATCGAACCCGGAGCTTATGAGATAAAAGATTTAAATAATATACTTTCTAAAAAAACAAATGGAGTCATTAAAATTAAAATGGATTTACCAACTTCAAAATGTATAATGACTTTAGAGAATATAGGAATTCATTTTCAAAATAATAGTTTCTTTAGAACAATTTTAGGATTTACACGAAACCATTATATCACACTTGTAGTTGAGAATATAACATCAGAAAATATTATAAAAATAATAAATACAAACACAATAAATATTCATTGCGATTGTATAACTGGTTCTTATAATAATGGTAAACAAACAAATGTTTTATATTCCTTTCCCTCAAACACAGTTCCTATGGGATATAAAATAGTGGAAAGAATGAATCCTCCAAATTATTTACCTTTATGTAGAAAATATATAATGGATATTAATTTTAAAATTCTTAATCAAGAAGGAGAATTGATTGATTTTAATGGAGAAGAGATTTCAATGTATTTACATTTGAAACAGGTTTGAATACAGAGTTTCCTATATGTCATTTTAAATTATTAATAAATGAGTTCTTATATTCCATGTAATAGAGGTGGTGGAACAATAAAAACAGGGTTTAATACAGAAGAAATATTAACTTTAACAGAAAATAAATATATTAATGAGCGAGGTGATTCAATGAAGGGTGATTTAATTTTAAATGGACACAAGATAAAAGAATTATCTTTTCCAACTGATGAAGCTGATGCAGTTAATAAAAAATATGTTGATTTAACAACAACAAGAATTGAAAGTTCATTAACAACAAAAATTGATAATATCGAACAACGATTTAATGATAAATTTGACAAGTTACAAAGTCTGTTAAACTCTAAAGATAAACAAATTATGAATACTAAATTTAATACAATATATAATATAATAAATGAGGTGATTACGTCATTTAATAAAAGAATTTCAATTTTAGAATCTCATGGAACACACATTAACACTACACATAGTATTAGAAAAAGAGCTGCTGAATTACCTCAGAATAAAACATTATTACCCCATACATATAAACATTTTATAGAACCAGGAGAAATAACAACAAATAGTAAATCCTGGAGTGTTTTTATGGTTGTAAAGATTATTGATCCTTATTTCTTTTTATTTGATGATGATGGTGAAACAATGAAATGGTTTGTGAAATCTGATTATAATAGCAAGTTAGAAAAGGGTGATGTTATAATTGCTGGTTATGATTTAACACATGGACATTGGTATGGTAAAACCCATTCAGGTAAAACTAATCCACATAAAACTAAAAGTAAGAATATTATTTTTAAAAGCACACTTGTGCATTATATAGATTTAATATTTTATGAAAAAAAGGTTGATGTTGAAGAAGTTTGTAAAGCATTGATGGAATTATATAAAGACATTCTCTCAACACGAGGTTATTATGAAATGCGAGCATTAGTACCACATAATAAAGTCATGTTGAGAGTTTAATTATTTTTTTATTATTAAAATGGAAGAAAAAATTTACCCAGAATTGTCATCAAGATATTATTCTCCCGAAGGTTCCAAAGGTCCCAAAGGTCCCAAAGTTCCCAAGCCTTCGGCTCCCACAGAACTTGAAATTATGAGAGTAAAAGAATTTAAATCAGAAACCCTACATTTACAAGACTTGTTAAAACATTATAAAAAAATTAAAAAAAGATGGAATAAAGGGAATACAGTTTTAAAAGTTATAGGTTATTCCCTAGGTTTTACATCTGCAATATTAACAGTTATTTTACCTGTGACACTTCCTGTTGTAACTCTTGCACCTGTAATTTTAGGAAGTATTTCTGTAGCTGATTCTTTCTTAACTGAAATAGTTTCATTATCTTATACTTCTAAAAAGAAAAGTTTATATCGTGAAGTTTGTTTATCAATAGAATTAGGAATATCAAAATTATTTTTATTTCAATTGAAAGCTTTGGAAGATGGAATCTTAACTGATGATGAAATAATGAAATCAAATCAAATAATACAAGATATAAAGAATGAGGTTTTAAGATTAAAAACTCAAGGGATTACCCAAGGGAAGGGGAAAAAGATTCAAAGAGAAAGATGGTTGAAGGAATATTAATCCTATATTTAGAAAAAATTTCTCAAGTTGATCAAACTAATATTTCAAAATTACAATCTAATGCATTAAAATATAAAGCTATAGAGTTTGAAATTTGTAAAACTTTAGGTGTTTCAGATTCTACAATGAGAAGAATAAGAAAAGATTTAGGAATACCTTCTCCTTATAGGAAACCCGAGAGTAAGAAAACTAAAGATATTTTAGCTTCTGGTCCTACTGAAAGTCCTGAAAGTCAATTAAATAATATTACTCTAAAAAGTAAAATGGATTTCAATTCAATCATTCAAGAACCTGAAATACAAAAAGAATGTTTAAAACTTTTGATCAAAGGAAATAGATAAATTATTATATATGTTAGATAGTTTTTTTATTTGAGGATAAAAATAAAATACCAAACATGTAATAATAAAAAGTATTATAATGAAAAATAATATTTTTCTAAGTTTACAAAATTTTAAATGATATTCTTTTTTAATACTATCAATAAGATTATATAATTTTTTAGCTTGATCCATAAGCTCATTATTCTTTGAATATCTTAAATTAATTGTCGACATTTTATATATTTGAAAATCACATAATCAGTCTTAGTTGGTTTTTATTATAATTAAACTCTTTAGGTGTTAAATCTTCAGTCTTGAAACATTTTTCCTCTATAGCTATTGGGTTTCGAACTTGAGGAAATCTTGGGAAATCTTTCAGAGGATAAATGATCTCAACTTTATAAATATCAAGATCTGTAATTTTTAAGTCATAAACTTTGTTTATTTTCTCAAGATTTTTTATTATAGGGATTAAATCATTTCCAATTGGAAGAGTTGTCTTTAAATCTGAAAGTATGAATCTTTTGTCATCATAATTTGATAATGCAATCTTTGATGATTCTTCTAAATACATGTCATGCTTCTTTGATTTAAGTTGATGAATCTCTACCAGTTTATCTTGATGGTTTTTATCTAGAGAATCTTTATAATCTTGATGTGTAATATTTTTAGATACACATTTTTGAATTCCTTTACTTTTATTATCTTTAAGAGTTTTTGTTTCTATAGTTATTATAGGTTGTTCAAATTGAATTGTTGAATTCTTTGTTATTATTTTAATCGTCCTGGTAGAGATCTTTGGTTTTTGAATCATTTCCAATGAATATTGTTTAGATCTAATGAATACTGCATCAATTATTGGTGTATTTGGTTTTTCATCTTTATAGGTGAATAATTCTCCAGATGAATTTATTAGTTTTGAGAGTGTTTCACTTTCTGCTATTTCCTTTTTAACATCTTGGGAATATATTTTTAAAAAGAAACTATCTGTATCCATTGCACTTAAAGATATTCGAGATTTAAAGTGAGGTATTAGAATATCATAATATGTTTCATACATTTGAAGTTTTGATAATTCTAAAATTGAGAAACCTATAAAGATTGGTTTGTTATATGTTTTTTCATTATTTTGAATTTCAACTGCTACTAGATTCTTTGAGAATATCTCTGCATTTTTAAATGTAGGTTTTCCAAGCATTCGATTATATCTTGCAAAGTCTTTTTTAGTATTTGATAATAATTCTATCCTTGTATACTTGTCTACATTTTCCATTGTTTTACCAAAGACTGCATTATTTAAAAGTTTATAGATCATGTCTAGGAATGCATTTCCATTTCTTTTTGCTTCGTTTCTCTTTTTAATATTTCCTTGTATAAATTTTTTCATAAATGGTAATTGTCTAAATCTTATAATACTATGAACTTTTTTTAATTTCATTCCATGAGAGATGTAAAATTGAAAAAGTCTATAATGACAAAGATAATATTCTCTATCATTTTGATCACATAGGAGTTTTGTGCTTGTTGATCTATTTTGTTTGATTTGCCAATCTGAAAGTTCATTTAGATCTATTTTCCTTTTTACTGGTGCAAATGGGAAATGTCTAGTTCCTGCTTTTATTTCATCTGGATAGATTAGATCACATTCTATTGCATATCCATATTCTGAATCTTTAGGGGTTGATAATATTTGATTTATAAGTTTATCTAGTTTTTCTTTTTCTTTTGGAATATCAAGGAATGAGAACTCTCCAATTGGTAAAGGATCAGACATTATACCTCCATATAGAGCAGTTGCATCAATATAAATTATTTCAAATGGATCAGTAAAACCCTGTCTTATTAATTTTGAATCTTCTTTTGTTATTTGTACATAGTCTTGATTTCTATCTTTAAAATATTTTTTAGTAATAGTCATTGAATTATTTGCAGATATTTCTCTACTTCCCATTACAGAGGAAATCCCTCCTCGGATATTATGTTTAAATATATTAAACATGTCAAGATCAGTTAATAATTCTATAACTTTATCTCTTGATTCTATATTTTGCTCAGTGAATATATCATATAATAATATATCCCAAGCTAGAGATGGTAAAGTTATATAATTATAAGGTTTTAAGTCAAAAGCATTACAAAAAGTTTCAAAACAATCAGCTAGAATATAAACATCTAGAGATAGATACATGTCAGTATATTCCCCAATGTTTTTACAGTCAAATAATTGCCACATTTTCTGTGCTCTAGAATATTCTTGATCTGTAATCCCTGATAATGAAAGTTTTGAATAGAATATTTCTTTCTCTGGTAGTTCTTGATTATATTTATCAAATGAATCGATATAATCATATGGATAGATTCCTTTTGCCAGACAGGTTGGATATTCTTCTAGAGGAATATTATTTTTTATTAATACATGTTCTTTTGTATATTTAAAATTTTCAGGTTTCATTGTTTTTCCTACTGCATCTAAAGACATTCCTAGAAAGTTTAGAGAATCTATAAATTTTAAACATCCATATTGTACAGATTTATATTTTTCCTTTGTTGAACCAATAACTTTAAAAGAGTTTTTAGCATTTACAGCTAGAGCTTTTATAAATAAATGTATATCATATCCAAAAAGATTGTGAAATATAACTGGTATAAATTTAGGTTTTTTACAATTTAGATTGCAGTTTGTATGAGCTGCTCCTCTATAATTATTTTCCCTTTTAAAGTGATCATGATCTGGTACTTTTATATTGTTTGGATCTCTAGGATGTTTCTCATCAAGATCTTGTTCTTGGAAAGGTTGTTTGCACATCCAACAGTTTGTAGTATTTTGAAATTCTTCATATTGTTGTTCTGAAAAGTTTATTGGATAATCTGTTTTTATTATTTTAAATAATTCATGTTCTAGATCGTTTATAGTTTTGGTATAATGATTTAAAACATCTTCTGGGCAAGTTCCTCTAAATGAATATTCTTTAGATTCTATTAATTCAGGATAATTACTTTTAAAAAAGAGTTTATAAGCTGAGGGTTCTTGTTTGGTTAATTTTATTGTATAAGATTTATTATTTAAGTTTAGAAAGTTTTTCATTGTTTCATTTGGATGCTCTTGAGAATAATCATTCCATGAATCTAATAAATTATTTTTTTCTATTATTTTTAAATATTCTTTTTCTAAATCTTGTTTTATATTTACTGCTTCAAAGTCTGCATATATCACTCCCAAAGATTTTAATAAATTAGAAAAATTTTTAAAGTGCATATCTTTGTTTGTGGGCATTTTAATTAAAGCTGGTTGATTCTTCTCACAAAGTCTTTCATGATTAACTATTGAGTTTTTAGTTGTTGAATAATGAAGACATCTTTTACATGTTGATCCTCCAGTGACTTGAGTTTTTGTCCGCATAAAACTTTGAAAGTTTTTTATTAGAATATAATGTTGTTTCAAGTCTAGGTCTCCAGAGAGAGATTCTATATATTCTCGTTCTTGCATTGGTAGGTTTTGTTGTTCTTCTAATATTAAAAGATATATTTCTCTATTTTTATCTTGTTCTAATAATTCTTTATTTGAAATATGAATTGGTATAATATGATTTTGTAGATATTCATAAATATTAAGTTTAAGATTATTCAGTTTTTCAAATGCTGGGATATCTTCTAATTTCATTGGATGTTTAAATCCTTCTGGAAATATTAATTCCTTTTCATATTGTTTGTATTTTGAAACTCTTTGAGGATTTGTAGCTTGAGGATATAAATGTGCTAGGATTGACCAAATGAAACATTTATCATCTTCATTTTGAATGTTTATAATATATTTGGATTGAAATGGTGTAGGAATATATGATTTTGGATTTGGAGGAGAAGCTCTCCAATATTCAATCTCTATAGATTTAAAAGATTGAAATCTTAAATTTGATTCTCCCAATTCTTGTTCTTGTTGTTCTTGTTGTTCTTCAAACTCTTTGCATAAATCTTTTATTGTTTTGTTTATTCCTTTTGTTGAGAATAAATATTTATAAGATGTTTCAATATCAGAGTTTAGTGGGGTTGTTTCTATTTCCTCTCCACGATAATAAGATGTTAAGATTTTAACTTTATATTTTATAATGTTAAATCTTGATCGAGTAAATCTTTTTAAAGCATCTTGCATCGAGTTTAATATCTTTGTTTTATTTTTTAATATATAATCTGAAATTCTTGAAGAAAACACTTGCTCTTCAATTACATCTATATGATTAAAGTTGTCCCAATTATATTTTTCTTTTTCATCATCAGAATCCTCGGAATCACATTCAGAATCAGAATCACATTCAGAATGGCTTTCAGAACGACTTTCAGTATGGCTTTCAGAACGACTTTCAGTATGATCTTTAGCACACTTCTTTACATGTTTTAAATAATAAGATTTTATATTAAATTTTTGTTTACATGTAGAACATTCAAATCTTTCTCTGTTTTAAGCTTTTCCACTACATCTTTCAAAGTGTTTATCATATCCAGATAATAGATATCTTACATTACACTTGGTACAAATTTTAGAGTTTGAATCATCTAGTTTATTAATTTTTAATAAATGATCTTTTGATTTTTCATGAGAAAGTAGTGCGGTTTTATTTTTAAAACTTTTTTGACAAATAGTACAATTCATTTCTTTAAGAGTTTTTTTCATTGAGTACTCTGTTTTTAATTTTTTAGAATTTTTATTTTTATATTAAATTTGGCCGTTTGCAGTTGGCCGTAGTAGTGGATGAATGATGCTAACTAGTCACTTTTTCCGTTTTTTCGATTTATGGGCGATTAGCGGAGATGGTACAGTTGGCTATTGCTCACTCTTTCCCTTTTCCGTTTATGGGTGATTAGTAGAGGTGGTACAGGCTGTTTTTATATAGCACAGCTTGGGTATAGGGTGGGGTGTGCCAGTTAGCATCATTCATCCACTACTAACACAAATAATAATGATATAAACGAAATAACTAAACTAAAAGATCAAGTAAATAAATTAAATGATCAAATAAATAATCTAATTAATATGAATAAAAGAAAAAATAATGAAAAAATCAATTCAATACCAAGTAAAAAATGAAAAAATAATTAAAATTAATGAGAAAGGTAGTAATTGGACTATCAATAAAATAGAATACATAAGCTTTGTTCTGACTAAATTTGCTGAAATAAGTCGGTTAAGTGGTAGAAGTTTTATTGAAACCCCAAAATCTTTAAGAAACTTAAGCTGTCTCGTTAATGTAGTTAATAATGACCACTTCTGCTTTTTGTATAGTTTCTTGTCAATTATTAAATATGATAGTATAAATAGGCAATATAGAAATCGCCTTAATTCCTACAATCTTTCTGAAATTAAATTTGATCCTAATGATATGCCGATGAAACTATCAAATATAAGTAAATTTGAACAACAAAATCCGGGTTATAGTATTAATGTTCTTACTTATAACGAAAAGGCTTTGATTGACATTTCCGATGAAGATGCAGTTATGAAACATCCCTTTATTGATATAATATACAGGAGTAAGATAGTAGGAGCCATACCTATCAATTTATTATTAATCGAAAAGAATGATAATTATCATTATCTTGGAATCACAGACCTAAATAGATTTCTTAATTGTAGGAATAGTTCAATCACTCCTGTTAGGATTTGTAGTCAGTGGTGCCCTAGATGTTTAAACGGTTTTAGAAATGATGACGCTTTTAATAGACATAAGGGTCTTTGCGATAAAAATCAGCTTGGTACTACCTTGTACACATTGCCTAAAAATAAATATTTAGAATTTACTGATTGGAGTAAAACAGTTACTCCTCCCTTTGTTATTTACGCTGACTTTGAGGCTATCTTACCTAAAGACACTCGCTACTTTCAACGTCATCTACCTATTTCTGCAGGTATGCTTTTTATTAATAATTTCACGGGCGTAAAAATTTATAAGTTGTTCACTGGTTTAGATTGTGTCGATCAATTTCTTACTGAAATTGAAATGATAGGGAAATATATTGTAACTCCTTATTATTATAAAAATTATCAAAAGAAAATGATAATTACAGATGAGCAACAATTAATGTTTGAAAACAGCACATCATGTTATTTGTGCAATAAGCCTTTAGTTAGTCCAGTTAGGGACCATGATCATTTTACCGGTCTATATCTTGGTGCTGCTTGTACAACTTGTAATCTGTCGAGGCAAATTAGACATACCCTTCCTGTAGTATTTCATAATTTAAAGGGTTATGATCTGCATCATATCTTGAAATTTGGCCTTTCAAAATATCATTCATGGAATATTAGTTGTATTCCTTTAACCAGCGAGAAATTCCTTAGTCTTTTTGCTAGGATTGACTCATTAACTGTTAAATTTATAGACTCTTATCAATTTGTCAGCGAGTCTTTAAATAATGCTGTCAAAACTTTATCATCTTTACCCTTGACCGAATCAGAATTTCAGGGTACAATAATAACTGCAAAGGGAATTTTTCCTTATGATGCCGCAACTTCATTAGAGGTTTTGCATAACACTCATCAGTTACCACCTATTTGGAAAGATGTAACTCCCGCTGAATATGAGACAGCTCAGCGAATTTGGGTTGAAACTTCATGTACTTCACTTTTCGATTACATGATGGTTTATTTAAAACTTGATGTTTTCCTTTTAGCCGATTTTTTCCAACAATTTAGAGCTAAGTCTATTGCTCATAACCGACTAGAACCATTAAATTTCTTAGGGATTCCAGGTATGTCTTGGAATTCAGCCTTATTAACTTTAAACTCTCCAATTGAGCTCCTCACCGATATGGAGATGTATAACTTTTTCGAGGGCGGTATCCGTGGCGGACTAACTTTTGTAAATAAACATTATGTAAAAACAGACCCGGATACCGCTTTGCTTTACATAGATATAAATAATTTATACGGTTGGGCTTTAAGTCAACCATTACCTTGCAGTGACTTTGAATGGGTTACTGATGATAATTTATTAAATAATATAATTGTTGAATGCACAACGGTAGATTTAGATCTGCTTGATTATGGTTATACCATAGAAGTGGATTTAGAAATACCGACGTCAATTCACGACAAACTGGACGATCTTCCCGTTGCCGCTGAAAAGATGTGTGTACCGGGTTCGAAAATAGAGAAGCTGTTGCTTACACACAGCCCCAAGAGGAACTACGTTCTTCATTGGAGGCTTCTACAAATATTTATTAAATTAGGTGTTAAAATATCAAAAACATATAGAGCAATTAAATTTAAACAAGATAAAATTTTCAAAAATTATATTAACACAAATACGGCGTTACGAGCAGCGTCGACAAATAAACTCGATAAAAATTTTTATAAATTATTAAACAACAGTCTTTACGGCAAGACTGTTGAAAATCTTAAAAAACGTATTAATTTACGTCTGTGTAATTCTTCACAGAGATTATTAACATTCTGTTCGAAACCGACTTTTCGTAAATCCACGAAAATCGATGATGACTTGATTTCGGTTTTATTGAGGAAGGACATAGTGTGTTTGAATAGACCTAGTTACATTGGTCAAACCGTACTTGATTTATCCAAACTCAGGATGTACCAGCTGCAGTATGAAGAGTTGCAAAAATATCGCGACGAATTCAACTGCGAAATTAATATTGTTGCTGGAGACACAGATTCCTTCTTCTTGGAAATTAAACATTGTAGTCTTGACATTCTTTTACCTGCGATGATTAGAGATCAATTATTAGATACTTCGAATTATGACCCAAATCATCCTTTATATAGTAGGAACCTTGATTCTGTCATTGGTAAATTCAAAGACGAGAATAAAGGGTTATTATATAAAGATTGGGTGTTCTTGAGACCTAAATGTTACAGTTTGATGGGTGATGAGGAAAGTATAAAGGCTAAGGGGATAAGTATGAAAGATACTGGACTAACACATCAGTCGTATCTAGATTGTTATTTAAATGATAAAATATACACAGTCCCTCAGTTTAGAATAACGTCAAAAAATCACCAACTTTTTAGTATTAAAAATAATAAAAGAGCCTTGACATGTAGAGATGATAAGCGAAATTGGGTGGATAAAAATAAAAGTTTGGCCTATGGCCATTATAGGGGCGGTGACACCGATATATTTATAGATTCAACGGAAGCTATCTCAGCAGATGATACAGATGATTTCCATGATCCAGCAGATGATAATTATTTTGGACATGATTATTTTCGATGATGTGTTTAAATTATTGAATAAATGTATTAGTCATATTGTCTTGAATATTTTTTAACAGTAACTTTGTGAACAATTTTTATACATTGTGTGTAATAATAATAATATGTTTTGTTAGTTACCTTTATGACCTTTACCCAGTGTGTTAATAAATTTTAGTGTATATTTAAAGTATAATTTCTTTGTTAATATTTTTAGCAGTACATTTGTGACCTTTGTGAGTAGTACCCATAATAATAATAATAATAATAATAATAATAATAATAATAATAATAATAATAATAATAATAATAATATTAATAATAATAATAATAATAATAATAATAATAATAATAATATTAATAATAATAATAATAATAATAATACTAATAATAATAATAATAATAATAATAATAATAATAATAATAATAATAATAATAATAATAATATTAATAATAATAATAATAATAATAATAATAATATGTGTTACATTGTTTAATAATACCCTTGCGAGTTGTTGAGCGTGACCAGTACCCTTGCTAGCAATACCCATAGGGGGAGAAAATATTTTGTCGGATAGACTCGGAGTATATAGATTAATAATATATCGATGAGAACACTAACTTGTTGCATGTGTGGACATTAATAATATTTTTATACATTGTGTGTGACCATAGGGGGAACAGAATATTTTGTCGGATAGACTATATTGTGTGTAATAATAATTTTATTTTGTCAAAATAAGTTTTTTAAAATACCGCAACGTAATATATTTAATAATTAAAATATAATAAATTTTAAAATACCGCAACGTAATATAAATTTTAAAATACCGCAACGTAATATAAATTTTTAAATACCGCAACGTAATATATTTTTTAAAAAAAAAATTTAAAAATTTAAAAATTTAAAAAAAAAATTTTTTAAAAATTTAAAAAATTTTAAAAAAATTTAAAAAAAATTTAAAAAAAATACCCCCCCCCTCCCCCCGGGGGTGGGGGGTATGCCGTAATATGTCTTTGTGACGTCATCGATGACGTCATATGTCTTTGTTCCCGGGTCCACACAATACCCTACTAGTATTATAAATTTTATATATCTATTCGTGGCCGTTTACATTTAAATTATGACATAAATATATTAATAAATGTATTACTTCTTACTCAAATGTAACTAGTAATCATTCTCTGTTATTGTTTGCTTTTCCTAGTCATAATGATGAGAAAAAAAACACCCAAAATTTTATGTATATATGTATATTATGTATTTATGTATAAATAAAAATAAAAAAATATCAAGCAAAATATTCTAAATATATTTCATCTTTCTCATTATTTAAGCATAATAAATACATTAAAAAGAAAAGAAAATGAAATCATCATTTTAAGTCATAGTAACCATTTTTATAATACCTAAAAGTAAGAAAAATTAATGAACTAAAAGTAAAACTTTGATCTGAGTGTATTAAAATGTGTTCTTTTCTATGAAATGCTTAAAAGAAAATTAAAATTTAGAAATAATTATGTATTTATTTGTATAAAGAAAATAAATAATTTTCGAAAAACAAGTACTTGTGTTATCAAATAAAGTTTTTGATTTGTTTACATTAATTTTCATTGGATAATAAAGTATATTTTTAAAATCTTTTACTTTTGTTATTGTTGTTATTGAATTTTGGAATTATAGAGTTCTGTATATGTTAGTATGAATTCGATATTTAATGACGTTCATTTCTAAATTAATTTTCACATTAAATATTGCGTTTTTTATTTTTTTTACACTTCTCGTCAGAAACATTTTGTAATGATACTGAAAAGTTGATAAAGGTGTTGGTTTTTGGCCTATCAAGCCCAAAAAAATAAAAAATCACAAAAAATAAGGTATAAATCAAAAAATAATATCAAATTTAAAAATTAATTTAAAAAAAAATCAAAAATTTTCAAATAAATATTTTGTGGGGAAAACTGATATGGGGGATGCCCAATGACGAGACGAATCCAAATATTATAATAAAACCAATGGTTGTGAGTTCTCTAGGAGGGAATATTTAAAGAAAATTAAAATTAATTATATAATGCAAAACACGAGCAGTCAAGACCCGTCTATCACTATGGTTGGCTTATTACTGAATGCATTAATTACAACATTGATAATTCAATTAATATAAACTAAAAAAAGTCTGATAATTGTACTGATAATTGTAACCTTTTTCATACGTTATACTCAATTCCAAAAGATCTAATTATATTACATATCTTATTGCTTAAGAAAGAGAAGTGTAGAAATATTACTGGTTTGATGAAGTGTACCTTTTGTGTATTGTGACTATTGGAGTTGTATTCATTTAAAAAGTATTTCTCTACGAACTCTTTTCTACTTGCTCCTTCAGAAATATGAAATGAAAAAATAACTGGATAAATAGTTGTTTTTAACATAAATCTTTTTATATAAATCAAAAACATAAAGATTAATAAATAATGACAAATATATTAAGCAAAACGATTCAACGATTACCAAGTAAAATATCTTTGAGCAATTTAAAGAAAAACGTGACTTTTTATGGACAACGTATTTAAAAATTCTTCAACTTAAAAAACGGAACAAATTACTAATATTTCATTTTAAAAATGTTTGTAAATTATATTGTAAAATACCGCTGTCAGCTATGAACTAAATAATCATGATGATAAAGATTGGCGTACAAAAACGGAAAGAAAAGACAAACAACTTTGAAATAGGAATATTTTCTTCGGGAAAAGATTATTTACAGTTTAGACTTAGTCGAAAGATTTTTGGAGATGTGAAAAGTGAAATTAAATCAAAAATCATATGAAGGTTTAATCTTATTTGAATTAAAAAGTTATAATTAGCAGTTAGAAGTATACAATCAGCTATATTATAGCGTTATAAGAACTTCTTTCAATTTTCACATCTGATTTCTTTTCAATTGACATTGTATTTATTAAAAAATTGACTATAAATTAAAATCGATGTTCTTTTTGATATCTTTACTGATTCATAGTTAATTTTTTAATAAAAACTATATTATAAATAAAAATAAAATAATTAGGCTTTTTTATTAATTACAAATATTAAATAAATATTTGATATTAAACAATTTAATATTAATACCAAAATTAATATTATTTGCATTTTTAATAGACGGTTAAGTGGTTGGAATTAAAAAGTAATTTTAATTTATTTTCTAAAAAGTTATTTATATTGCCAAATTTATGTGTAAATTCATTCAAGCATGTCATCAAAAAACTATGGAAATTATGTTTCTTTAGTAATTTTACATATTTATTTTTAGAGATTTTGTTCAATTAAAATAGCTTTTCATTATTCCTAAAAAATGCAATTTGATAGCATATATTTATTGAGCAGTCTGGCTATTTCCAGAAAAAAATAGATAGATATTTAAAATAAATGAAAATTTTTTTTCATTCAAATCATTAATGAGAACAAATAAAAATGATTTCACTGATAAGAATGGAAATAATAATTATTTGTTAAATAGAATAACAGAGAATATTTGCAAACATTATAAATCAAAGTCATGACAAAGGTCTTTAAGAAAAAATTACAAATTATTTATTTTTAATTATTACTTAATTGTGAAAATTAATTAATGAATTTATTAGGAAAATTGTTGTTTGATTTTTTTTATAATTTAGATAAACAAAATTATAAATTATAACAAATTAATAATGTAATATTAAACATTTTTAATGAATTAAGCCTGTTGTTTATATGCATAATTATATTGTTTGATTAATTAATTAATTTTTTTATTTATTTTACTTATTGATTCGTTAAATCTTACCTTAGATGCTTTCAAATTTCAGGTACTCTTATTTATTTATTTTTGTATAATCTTTGAAGATTTCTGCGAAATTAAAAAAAGGACTTTTAAAAAAGAATTTTCAGTAAATAAATGAAATCAATTTGTAAAAAAGGTAGTTGCAAATCGAATAAGTTATAAATGTTGTAAATCCACCGAGAAGATTTCTGTGAAATCGAAAAGGAAATGTTTTAAGGGATTAAAATTTTAAGAGGGTTATCAAAAGGGTATGTTTTAAGGGGGGGCGGCATTTTCCCTTTGATGTTACGGTCTCACAATATCCAGTTATTAATATTATTATTTTTAAATATAAAAATAAAAAGCAAGGAAAATAATTGTTTGTCTTCTTCTTAAACTTTTTTCAGATTCTTATCATCACATAAAAAATGCTTTAATTGCATTGTTTATAATTTTCGGAACCCTCAATATAATGCATTCATAAAAAACATTACCTAAAAATAAAGTTACTTAAAAGTATTATTTTTCATCTGACATAATAATATTTCATCAAATTAATTAATTTGTTTTTGCGTTATAGCTTTTTTTGGGGACTCCTTACTAAATCTTTATTATTATTTCTGAGCTTTATTATTATTTATGCTGAAGATTATATTTAAGTATTGCATGTGAAATAAATTTTAATTTTGAATAACTTAATTTGTAATAACATTCCTAGAAATTTCAAATATTATTGAAAATAAATATTTGTTTAAATTGAATTGCCGTATTATTGTATAAGTTAGCTAAAATTCCTTGTTCATTAAATTAAGAGAAGTATATAAAAATAAAATCCATGTCATTATTTATTACAAATTTTAACGGTAATTACGATAAATTTTGATTTCTAATTGAAATTTCTTAGGGAAAACAAATAACAAAACTAGTGAAAATTAAATATTGCCCATTTATTCACTGTACATTTGCAACATTTTGTATTTTATGAGCACAATTTATCAAGCTCAAAAATGTAAAATAATTTATATGCGCATCATAATAATTTACAATTGCTGGGAAATTACAAAACCTATGTAATAAAATAAAGAAAAAATAAAAAATTATCAAGATCAATTAAAAATTAATTAATATTCAGAAAAAGTAAAAATCAATATTTTTCTGAGGGCAAATGAAATTCTGAAGAGGTATATAGTATAGATTAAAGGTTCCTGGAAGGGTCTGGAAGAGAAAAACAAACAAATTAATTAATTAATGGAATATTTAAGGCAAGCTAATAAATCATGAAGAATCTCGGGAAATGGTAACCTAATGAGACCGTCAATTAAATTGGGGAAAAACTCAATATTGAAATGAGACGTCAGTCGAACTGCACAATACATTAATTTACCAAGACAAACTCAACATTGTAATGGCAAAAAGTTTGACAGCGCCCGTTTGAGCGTATAATAACTGTGGAAAAATCCATATATTTATACAGAGGGCAAAAATTGTAGTTTCCAGTTGGTCGATACCGAGAAAAATTATATTAAAAATACTTTATTGAAGGATAAAACAAGGACGAAATTTGAAAAAGATTTATTCCAATAAAGTTAGCCAGACCAAATTTGTATTTTAATTAAGAGGTGATATTCTTTGGGTGTCTACCCCGTTATCACATTCAATATTCTCATGCATAATTTGAAACTGTAGTTTATATTTTAAATTTTAAACATTTCTTTTTTATTTTAAATTCTGCTTATATAAATATATGAAATAACTTTCTAAATAACATAAATTTTAATATTACAATAATTTCGAATTAAATTTTGTGTTTGTTAATTACCCTCCTTGAACCCTCCTCCTTTTATTAATGGTTAATTTTCTCAACATTTCAACATTTCGTTAAATAAATAACTCTGTTCGTATATATTCTCTATTACCTGTAGAATTCTTCCCATCTTACTTCATCTTTATTTCTAATTTCCTGTTTGGTCAATACTTCATCTCTCAATTTAAAATTCATTACCGTTTTGCAATCATTTGGTTTTAATTGGTTTTTCTCTAGTCTCTTTTTTATATTTTCTCTTCCTTCAAATTCTTTATACTGGTGCAGCTATGTATATTTTTTTAGATAATTTGAATAAAAATGGCACTTCCTTTTTTTATTTATTAATATTATGCTACAATAAAATTTCTTTAAACATTATGAAATTAAAACAAAACTGAAAACAATAATAAAGAAAAATCCAAATTAATTTTATTAGAATAATTCTAAAACTACTGAAAAACAACATGAATATCAAAAAAGAAAACACACAAATTAACTTCATAGCACAGTTATATTAATAAATTTTTTTAATAATATTATAATGTAATTTCAAAATGTAATAAAATCTTTTAAATTATTTAAATTATTTATAAATACGATCGCTTCCTTACTAGAACTAACTTTACTGGATTTTATTTGGAAAAGGAAAGGATAGAAAGTAAAACTAAATTAACGAATTTTGCTTAAAATATGATATTGTAAGTAATTTTTTAAATAAAGTAAGAAGTAGGACATGCTTGCTCCAAAGTAGAACATTCATCCCGAAAACAGGACACGCGAAAACCCTAATTATGTACCACAACAGAATTCATCAATTAACCATTAAAGAAAATTAATTCATATCAATTATGTTATATTAGTTAAAATCAATTTGTTTACTACAGTAAGGACTCATTATAAGAAGTCAATAAATTATTTTTATATCCCCCAATGAGAAAATTGTTGAGGATACCTAAATAACAAATTTTTGAATAAATAAATAAAATTACTTAGGGGAAAATCGTCATGACAAACGGGACGATCTATGGGAACTCGGAAAAGAAAACGAAAGTAAAAAGAAATAAAAAATGAGAAAGAGGAATGAAACATAAGAAATCAGACAAGAAAACAAAAATAAAGGTCAGTACTAATTAATTAGTACAAAAGGAATAGGAATTTCAAAATCTGGGAAAACAGAAACAACAATAATGCATGTATCTCGGCAGCTTCTCAGAGATAACTGGAACAAAAAGAAATCAGACCAGAGCCGCAAAAATGAAAAACTAGAAAATATCTCAACAGCGGTCAAAGATAACTCGGTTGCAGGGAAAAGTTGGAAAATTATGTTGGAGAAAAAATGGGAAACTAAAGATAAACTGAAGTGCCGCAAAGTGACGAGGTATAAAAGCACAACAGAACCAGACAGAACAATTTGGAGAACCATTAAGGGAACAATTACGAGGAAAACCGTTAAAGGAGAATATTTGCGAGGAAACATTGTGGAGGAATATTGTGGAATATTATGGAATACGGTTGCGACAGAAGATTTGAGACAGAATACTTAAAATAATACGACGACATTTATTTGGAAAATTTGGAGAATTGAAGCAGAGAAACTTAAAGAGAAAGCAGAAATAAAGGGATAAATCTAAAGAGCTTATTCAGTTGATAAAAGAGTAAAGTTCGGTGAGTAAATACAAGTCAAATCAGAAAACAACCAGTTAAATTACCAATTGTTACAATCCTCAGTTGTGAGCAATTTGTCAAATCAAGGTTAGACGCGTGTGCTATTCTTCACCATAGTGTTGTAATAAGCACTGTATAATCGATAGTTAGCTTGTTGAGCCAATTGTATAATTTTGAAAATATTTGTGATATTCAATAAAGTTTCCAGTGTTAATTGTTAATTGTGGGTCAGTCAAAGACACGCTTGGAGTCAGAGTAAAAATTTTAATTTACAAGTATTATCACCAACCCAATAACCCAACAAAATGTTCTTTAAGTAAAATTAATGAAAATTTAATTTACAGGAAAAATGACAAATAAACTGCGGATATGATTGAAGCGCAATCAACCCATACTAATAAATTTTATAATTATAAAATTATCAATCCTTTTTAAAAACTATTTTTTATCAATAGTTTTCGTCATTTCCGTAAAAGTAAATTAAAATTTTATTTTCTTATAACAAATCTCCCTATAAGAAACCGTCTTATTATTCTTTCTTTTACTACCTTTTTTTGATGCTTTTTCTTGCTCTTTTCTACTGAAGTGTTTTGGGATTTTTTTAAATTTTCTTAAATTTTATAGTCAATAAATTGGTAAATTACTTTCATTTAAAACAAATATCGTGGTTTTTTCCAATTTGAAACTGGAAACCAATATTTTAGAAACCATTTTTTAGAAATTCATTACTGATTATTTATTTTTATTGTATAACAAAATAATTTAACTAGAAACACAAGAACATGTTTTATTTATGTTATTCTCAGGTAAATTTTCTTCGTACCATTAAAGGTTTTCTATATTATATATTATTTGATTAAAATAATAATATATGAATTCTCTTAGGCCATTTGTCAGTAATTAGCTAAATAAATTAAGTTAAGTGAAATCAGGAAAAATAAATTTTTATTGTGAAACACGAGGAAAAATAAAATAAAAACTTATTAAAACCACATTATATAGAAAAAAAGCAAAAAAACAGTTCTTTTTATCTTTTTCTGTGAAATCAGTCAGACGAAATCTAATCGGCTTTAAACAAAAATATTTCTTTCTGAAAAGGAATTTATATTAAAGTAGGTTTTTCTTATCAAAATTTGTTAATGATAAATTGGACTTTATCGAAATAACTGATAAATTTAAAAGTTTAATCTATAAATAGTATATATATTTTTAATTTTTTAATATAGTAATTTTAAATAATTAAAAATCTTACTTTATTAAATATACAAAGTTAAAGATTATAATCAATAATAAAACAAAATTAAGTAATTATTAAAATTAAGTAGCAAATTATGATTATTAATAATTATTAAACATTAACATTAAATAAAAGACGTCAAAATATTTNAATTGTTAAATTCTTTCTTTCATCAAAAAGAATGTGTGATCAGATTTCAAAAAAATCACATAAATATAATTATAATTTATTATAAGAACTTCTTTCGATTTTCACCTGGCATTTTTTCAATTGGCATTGTATTTATAAAGAAATTGACTATGAATCAGTAAAGATATCGATTTTTTGTATACTCACGAATTTTGGCACGGCTTTTTTTCAAATAACTTGCAAATCACAGGATATCAAAAAAATAAATACAATTTTAATTTATATATTTATAAATATTTTTGAAAAAAATACACTATTTAATTAGGATTGAAAAATTTAAATTCATCCCTTAAAAACGGTAATGCTTTCCATAACTAGCCTCTGGCCCAGAGTTTTATTTAATATTTATTTTCTAGTTATTACTGAAATTTTCTATATAAAAATGTTTAGTATTTGAAATATATATACATTGACTGAAGGACATTTTTCCATTATCATTTTTTGTCAGTAGTGCATTAATGCGATTCTTTTCCCTTATCATTTTTTACTACCAATTGTTCGAGAAAGTATTTGTAACCTTCTAGCTTTAGTAGACTTCCTTAGTTTTATAAGAAAAGTATAATTATTTTGAATTTGAATTTAATTTAAATAATTTCAAGCCATACTTTTTTTTGAAATAGCATTTATATGATTATTGTTCATTGCAAAGAAAGATAAAGTTCAAGTGGTTAAGGGAAAAGTTAAGATTTTACAATTAATTTCTTTTTCAATTGAAATTAA
>CAUHTR010003533.1:0-45316 GCA_959609185.1 Schmidtea polychroa | reverse complement strand
TTTTTAAATAGATTATTTATTTTATTCAACAATAAATTGTATTTTCGTAACGAATACGGAATTCATTTCATTTCTTTTAATAATAAATGAAATTTAGTGTCATTAGTTGTAGTGAGTTTTACAAGAAAATTAAATCAAACTTTCAGTTGCTTGAAAAGATTCACTCACAAGAAAAATATCAAAATTAAGAATTTATTGTTAATAAATATATTTTTTCATAATTAAATTAATTTGTTTTTATGTCACGGTTTTTTTTTGAAAATGTCCAGGATTTTTCAAAAAGTTCATGGCAGGCCTTTACTTTGTACTCTCTAATATTTTTTACTCTATGAAATATAACTTATTTGATCTAAATACAAGCATTTCATTTGATTTTCTATATCTTTTCAACTTCGTTTGTTACATTTTATTTCATTGGAAATTTATTTGTTTTACTTCTTTTAAACAGATTTTTGTGTCGTGTTTAGGATTGCCACCTCTCCGGGTTTAACTATTATTTCTCCGAACGACGTAATTAAAATTGAATATGCACAAAATTCTGTCAACTCCATCTCGCGACAGCCGCTACAACTAACAGTCTTTCGCGCTAAGACATCGCTACTGCGGAGACGATCGACGCACACATTCAATTGCACCGTTCATATAAGCACGACGCGCGAAAGGTAGAATTATGCATATAACATAATTTTGACATGAGTTGTGGAGAATTTTTTTCAATTCATAAAAACACCAGAAAATGCCGATCTTGTAAAGGCTGCGATGTTAAAAAAGAAATATACATCGAAAAATAAATAAATTATTAATTATATACTATTTTGCATATTGCATATTTTGTTTCTAATTTACTTGTTTTTATATTATACGTAAAACGTTAAGTTTGTTTTTTATCAGTTACATCCATGGTAAGTAACTACTCTATGATAATTATAAATTGTATTTAATTCGCAGGAATGCGAGTTTTGAATTTGTTAATTTATATAAATAAAAAAAATTAATATTTATGCAGGTGGTTTTTTTGTTATTGTCTCCAGACGAGACACAGATCTGAGGTAGCAACCTTAGCCGTGTTTCTCTTTTCTGTCAGTTTTAAGAAAGCAATGTGAGTAGGAGGAAAAACTAATATGTTTTAATATTCTCGTTTCTCAGTATAAAATTATGCAATAATACGGTTACATAAACTAAGTAGGAATACAAAATATTTTTTCTTTTAATGTTATTATAATCGTTGTATTTTGCGTATTCATAATATATTATTATATTAAAGAAAACATTTTTAATTACTTGTGTAGATAAGTGAATAATATCTAGATATAATAAATAAAATAAATAAATAAGAGTAATAATGATAATAATAATAAATTTTTTAACCTTTATATTTGTGTCAAAATTAATATCAACCACATCAAATTATTTAGACAAAATTATTTAGATTTGGCTTTAAATTCAAACTGAAATTGAGTAGAAATGTAAGTTTAAGTTTTTATAACAAATATTTAGTTTCTTAAATAATATTTTTGGTGGGACCCATGTTTGGAGGGGCGGGGATAAAAACATAAAAACAAAAATTAATTATTTTACTTATTTTTTCAATCCCCTACAAACGTAGATAACTTTATTAACAAGTTTCTCTTATGTATGGATACAGTTGATGTAACTGAACTGCTCGGAAAATTTGGTGGACCAGGTGAGATTGCTGAAATTGATGAAACTCATGTGGTGTCAGGAAGAGATGGAAGAAGGAGGATTCTAGCCGGTAAAGACATTGGATAATTGGTGCGATCTGTATTTGGAATTCGTGTTTGGAATATGTGTTTGGAATTCATCGAAGCAAATGTCTTAACTGGAACGACCATCATGACTAAAAAGTGGTGAGGTTATACAGGACTTAGTGATAATGGATACATACATCATACCATAAATCATTCAGTTGCTCAAAGTATTGAAAGATTTTGGCGAACATTTAAAAGTATTCTGATGATGGATTGCAAAACAAGATGGAACTCACTTCTTCTAATGTTAGAGTGATTCTATAAATTAAAAGGCTGTGTATAGAAGGCATTAATAGATATAAACAGCGAAATTAGTTCTCCCAGACAAGAATTTGCTACAGTTTCAACTATAAGTGATGGTAAGTAACAGAAGAGAGCTTGTGCTCTCACAATCCGTACTTATGTCGAGCAGATATTGCTTTACAGTTTATGCGAGATGAGCTATCAAAACAAAACAAATCATTTGGTACCAATCTGAAGACAGCTCTATTAAAGCGAATAGCGGAACGACATTTTAAATATGCTCATCTTTTTAGCAATCTTATTGCTCCTACAGCAGATATAAATACAAACAATTATAATAAATACAATGTCAATGGAAAAGAAATCAGTGGTGAAATTTGAGAAAAAAAGTTCTTATAATTATAATATATACATTAAACCGTCACAGAATAATTTAGTATTACAAATTTATGAACTTCTTGAGAGGTTCAACATAAATGAAGGAAATATTATTGAAGAGCCATAAAATGAAAATTTATCTATAGATTCAGATGAGAATGAAAACGAATCTGGAGATATATTATTAACTTTTAAAGAAAAATTAGATAGGCAAATCAAAATTATAAATTACAAAATCCGGCAAAGAAATCTAAATAAGATTTACTATCGATTGTAGTGAGCGGAAATAAACTATTATGAGTCAGAAAAAATGAAAGGAAATATTTAAATATAGTATATGGTCATTAGTATACCTAACATTTAATAACAAAAGTACGATCACCTTTATCTGATCAATCGATAAATGCTTAATCCGAGCATTTTATAATAATAAAAAATAAGACAAAAAATTATTTTTAATTATATTTTTTAATGAATTACATGTTACATAATTACATGAATTACATATATTATATTATAATAGGTATAATGAAGTAGAAACAGAATATGAATTGTTAATCTTAGATATCAATATTTTTATTACAATGTATTAACCACATACATGTTTTCTAAAATATGATTTCTTATGAAACAAATAGCGTTTAAAAGTTTTTTTATGTGAAAAATAATTTGTTCTGAAAACCGGTTAAACCGGTTTTAAAATTTTGGAAAACCGACGGTTTATAGACGGTTTGTAAGCCTTATTAACGAAGTTATTGTCTACAATTAAATTCAATTTAAATATTTTAGCAGTAAAATGTGATATATTAAGATTGTGTGTTTTGTGTAAATTAAATAAAGAAAACCAAGTGTTTAGTCATATTGGCTGATTCGGAATTAATTCGAAATTTTCAAGAAGTTTTTAACTTGAAACTTTTACCGAGCACATGAAAATAAAATCAGAGTAATTTTTTCAAATCAATAGTTTTTTATTTATTATTGTGCTCACACTACATTAGCTAAAAAATAGCATTTGAACTTATTGACGAAGCAATTGTAAAAACAAGCTATGCCAATAATAACATTCAATTTAAAATTTTTACAGCAATATGTGATAAAACACTTCTTCGAACTAGGTTAATATATTATTTATTTATTTATTTATTTATATTCAGAGGTATTTATATTCAAACAATATATACAAAGTGTTTATTCATAATTATTTTATTAATTCAAATATATTTTTTACTTCATAATTGAACCCTACAATCTATATTCTTCAAAAATCTTTCATTTTAGCATGGTCTGTGAATCTCAACAACAAACTTTTTACAAAAAGGAAGTATATGATGAAAGATTATTAAATGAAAGATGGACTACTTTCAAACGAATCACAGAAGAGTCAACAATTTTTAAATAAAGATGAAATAAAGATGATATTTGATCAAATGTTTACAGATACAAAACTAAACCAAAAAAATACAACAAATAGTTGTATGAATAAGCCTAAAGAAGACAAAATCCGAAAGAATGCGAAAGCCAAAAGGAAAAACGGTAATAAACACAAGTAGAAAATAAAATTCTAAAAAACAAATAAGAAGCAAATAAATCTTCAAAATAAAAACTAAAACCAAAAAGAAGCAAAAAATTTTCGAAATATAAATCACAAAAGTGACGATGATTATACCCGATCGCTAAAATGGTATATTTATAATTTTGTTCTAGATTAGAATGACGATCTATAAAATGATCTCATACTATCTGTTTTCTATATATATTAATTATATAATTGTGCCCGTTATTAATAATAATTTGTCTACTCTTTTATTGATATACTCTGCTTAATATGTAATGTTTGTATAACCTGTATAATTTAAAAAACGTTACACAAAGAAATGTTTCCAATTTTGATTTGTATCGCGGTATCTGTCCTATAGACTAAGCAGTGGGGCTAGAAATACCAATTTATCACAATAAAAGTTCTTAGAACATAGATAGAAACTATTGTAAAGGCTAGTTTTGTAATCGAAAATGTAATAGCTAAAAAGTTTAACCATTTATCTAGGAATCCATGGAAATCATGACAGATATACTTTGCCTTTTAGGTCATATTTCTAAAATTACTTTGTCTCATCAAATTATTGCCAGGAGAATTGAAGGACTTGAGAAATCTATATGACGATGTCATTGCTGTCGGAAACTCTAATTTGGTGGCTATTGCATAATACACTAAGAAAATTTATGCGGAAAGGCTTTAAATTTCAGCTCAAAAATCGAATTATCACAAATTCCAGGAATTTCTTAAAATTTTAGGTGCCGAGTACGGCGATATCGTATATTTTACAGAATTAACGTCACTTAGTTGAGGTCAAATGTTAAAAAGATTTTAAATCAAATTGTTTACGATATCGAAAAACAAATCTGTACCAAAACTTGACAAAGACAATGGGCTTGCAGATTTAACATTTTCGGTAGATTTAACTACCCATTTAATTGACAAGTCTTTAAGATATAAAGCAACTCATCAGTACAATATTTCAAACCATACATGCGCTCCAAATAAAGCTATGGCAAGCCAAAATAAATATTAACAATTATTCACATTTCAACACGTTAACCAAAATAAATTAGGAAAGTTTTCTAAGGGAATTCATGGAGTTGCAATCTGACATCCAAATTAAAGAAAAATTTAATCGAGTCTACTTAACCATGTGTTATTCATATCATCATTGTTTGGAAGCACATGTTATCGTTGATAAAAAATTTTCAAGCATAAGCACAAATTAGAAGCAGAGTATATTTATTTTTAGTCATATTTTTGTCTGGAACACTTTGATCCAAGAAAGCTAACAGGATGGATATCTTAGCTGCAAAATTTTATGAAAATACAGTATGAATTTCATAATTAGCATTTGCAGTTGCTGCTTACATGTTAAATGTCAACCAATCCAGTACATAGCTAAAAAGCAATATCATAAATTTATGTCTTTTCAACACAATTATAACTAAAAATTCAGTTAGTTTAAAGATTAGGGAATACAAAACCAAAGAAAAATTGCAATTTAATTTATTAATGAAAGAGATTAATTTCAAGACATCTTCAATGCCATTACTCGAAAAAGTGCAGATTAAATAAAAGTAATATGCACTTCCCCACAAAAGTCGAAATATGTTTTATATATAAATACTACATTTTTTGTTTCAAAGTGTTGTTATTTATATTCAGGCCCGGCGTCAGAGTATTTTGCGCTCTATTGGGCTGCCCCATTCATATTAACTGATTATATAACATGTGTACGTATATGAGGCTCAAATATTCACAAAAAATGTTTATATTATACAAATAAAATATTGACATTATAAAACAAGACATAAATTTTTACGTATTATAACTAATTTGATAAAAAGAGACACTGTAAGAAATGCTATAATAGTAATAATAATACATTACAGGTACAAATATATTTTAATTTCGTAATTTTGTTCAGGACTTCAGACTGCTGTAATATCTTATACTTTTATAAACAAATACTACAAATTGAAATTGTAATTTCTAAACGTTCTTTTTCGTACTTTTATTTTAATACATTTTGAAATGAGTTCTATCAGTTCAATCTCTTGAGGAATATCATGTTTAATTCATAGAGTAGCTAGTCCAACAAGTCTATCTTGTAACATGAACGCTCGCAAATATGTTTTATCAATTTGAGCTATGAAAATCTTTGCTCATTACTAGCTATAGATAATGTAGGTGTCAAGAAAATTCGTAGTGCAATAGCAATGTTTGGAACAGTATCTACTAGATTATTTTTTAATATGAAGTTTCATGCCTCTTAACGTGATGTACCACCAGAAATTCGTTTTTAAATTGCTTCTTATTCACTGTTTTATTAAGTTTTACACAAAAATCTTGATGTAGACATGGAATTTTATGCCAATTTTATTGTAATATATTGGTTTTGTCATATAAATATATAAAATTAAATACACAAAACTTAGCAATCTGTGAACGATATTGAAAAGATTTCATTCGGAAATATTTCCAATGACTTGCTTACATTTATTCAAATATAAAATATTCTGTTTATGAAATCTCATTTTGATTTGATTTACATTTGTGATTATTTTTTGCAATACCAGATGAAAATATCAATGTCAAAAGAATATTTTCAAAATAATCAAAGAAATTAAAAATTTCAACTTTTCAACTTTTTGAGCGTCGTTTACAAGAAATATTTTATGCTCAGAATTTTATCAAGAAATCAAATATAAAGAAAAAACCAATAGGAATCAACACGAAACCAAATTGGTAGTGTTGATAAATATGATGAAAAAGATGGCGAAGAGGATGAAATTGATTAAATTACAACGAACTTTTTTATTAGCAAACGAATTATAAGTGCAATTTTTATGTTCGTAACTATAAATTTATATAGTATATTACAATTTATAAAAAACTAGATATGAATAAAGTTTTTATAATGTTTGAGATTTTATTCTTGAGAAAGACAAAGAGATTAATAATTTTACAAAAGCTAATTAGTTTATATTAATAAATTTTTAGTTTTTTTTTAGTAAAAAAATTTCTAACCTATTACGGACATCCTGCACCAAACAGTTACTATACACAGGTATATTTAAAAAACTTTAGATATCATGTACATGAAAGCTTTTATTTGAATGTGTTTGTAAACTGTTTATTTTAGATAAAATATTTATTGAATTACTTAACGATAGTATAGAAATAATCTTGGAAATATTAAGAGTAAAATAAAATTCATATAAAAAATGATTTTTGGAGATAGTATTGGATCCAAGAAGAATTTCGAGTTATCAATTCATGATTATCATTCATGATTATGTGAATGGAACACATATTAAGGGAATAAATGAAGGCATTTTGGTCAGTTGCGAAATTGTAATAATTGTAATTTGATAAGAACATCTAAACATACCCACGAAGATCTATAAAAAAATTCAAAAGTCATTTTTTTTGAATATATAATTGAAGATCTCAAGAATTTTTAAAAGAAGTTTCAAATTTATTATTAAATGTTTCAAAATTTAAATAGTTTTTAAAAATGTTGGCACTCAAATATGCACACTTTGATGCTATGAATGCTTATTGTTTGGATAAATAAAAAACATCAAAATATCTGATTTCACCGAATGAATTTCAGATAAAAGTTAGGCGATCTTCAAAGACCTTCAAAATGAATTGTATTAATTTTTCTTGGCGCGTTTTTGAAGTGAAATTTATAATGTATAATGGACAATTTTGATGTAAATTTTAAATCTATGGTAATATTATTTTATCCAGTTTGGAAATAAAACTTTAATTGTTGTTTCCTTTTTTGTAAAATGGTCAAAGTTGAAAATCTGCGATTACTTTCAAAAGATTTTTGTTAAAAACTGTACTTGGTTTTCAGTCTATTCGTTTATTTGTTAAAACAGGACAAAACGTTAAATTTTTCCCTAATCCGTGCCTTATCCACACAAAATCGGCCAAAATGCACTACAAAAATCAGAATTATTATAAGAATTTTTGTTTCTATAAAAAAATTATTTTTCTTAAATTAACCGTTTGCAGACGGAATTAATTTTAATAAGTAGTATATATTTTAGCATAATTTTTTAGTATACGAATGCCCGATATCGTGGTATGATTTTTTTAAAGCTTGGCCCGCACAGCTGGCCATTATACATTGTAGAACGTCTGGAACAAAATTCGTGGCCAGCAATGCTGGCCTACCGTCCGTAAACGGTTAAGTGTGAAAAAACATTAAATTTGTATTTTCTAATATTCATTTTCAAAATTTTAAGAATTTTACTTAAAGAAAACCTTGAAATATTTACCTTGGTGTCAATAGAATTATTTTAAAACATTTTCAATATGTTTTGTTATTATAATAAATTCTGATAAAGTTTAGTGCATTTGATATAAAAAAATTAACTATTTGTTTCGTGTAATTATCTCAAAACGACAAGAAGTCCTTAAGTATTGCGGTAACTAAAAGCTTTGGTCAATCGGAATTTTATTTCCTTCTAATCAGCTAAAATAATCGCGAAATTGATGATTTTTTTCCAAAATTCAAAAACAAAACTAGGCGGAGTTTACTATATTTGGTATCCGTCACTCAACGATCGGTGTATGGGTATCATTATCTGAAAACTACTCGTCGCCCTAGTGTAGCTGATGCTTAGCTAAATGAAAATCAACAGATTATTTCCCGAAGTGTTAATGATAATTTTCCTTCAAGACTACAGTAAGTAATTCGATCAATTATCGGGCGATATTTACATTTCTGTCAGGTTGAATCCTTATCGCTGATAGTGGCAAATCAAAATCGATAATCAAGTATACGAGTGTACAGATGATGGATGTAATCGCTAACGTCCTCGCCTTTAGAAGTACTGGCAGAAAAAAACAATCTCAAATCTTTATTATTCTTCGCGAAAACAAAAGAATGTCGGAATTATTCGCGTAACTCAAAACTTATATCCCTTCAGATGTCTGCCCAGACAGTCGCGCTTCTCTAGAAGGAAAGTTACCCTGGATTAGTGATCATCAAACTCAATACTTAGATGAAATGTCGAAAACGTTGTCGATCTCCCTTCTCATAGGATTTTTAGTCAAATTGGTCATCAGCATCAAAACGAGGTGATAAATTAAATGTCGTGATAAATTATTTGCTTTCATGCTTTCATTGGACAGAACTTCCCCACAAATGATACATTGTGGTTTGGGACAACTTGCATCTGATCCAGGCCAAGAAATAAATCCAAATCTTAAAAAAGTAATGTTGTATTTGCGAACAAAACTTGACCTCTTCTTTTTTTCGGGTGGACACTCTTCTTCATCATTGTTTTCAACAGCTGTTGAATTGTTAACCTTTATAACAAAATTGTTTAATGTTGCTTGTCTTTTTTTACGTTTCATTTTAGGATTGGAAAAAGTTTTTTTTTACAATTATGTAACAATAAACATTTTTTGATGAAATTCTCAAAATACTTAAAAAGAAAACTGAACTGAAGTATTTTAAACAAAATTGTAAACTTTATTAATTTTTAATTTTCATTATAATGATATAATTTTATATTATTAAAATAATTTTAGATTATTAAAAACTTGATTAATTTTTAGCAATTTTAAAATTATATTTATTGATTAATTGTAAAAAATTAGCATTAAATAAAATTTTTTTCAAATTTGCTCACGACCCGCACAAAATCTTCCACGACCCGGTACCGGGTCGCGACCCGGCGGTTGAGAATCACTGATCTAATTCATCATCAGATAAATAGGAAATACTGATACTAATGCAAATCAATAAATAAATATTTACCTGACGACCACGCCATTTGAATTCCGGGCATGATGACTCTTGATGCTACCAACTTTTACATCTAACAATCGATCAGTATATCGCCCAATTTCATACAAATCTTCGGCTGGTTCTAATAATTCAAGTTCACCATGTCTTGGTATTCATGTCCATGAGTTTTCTTCGTAATACATTCATAATCCGGCCGCATCATACCCGAACTCCAGATGACATCGTCGCCAGCACCATGAAGAAAAGGTAAAATCTTTTTTAACTAAATTTTTATTGAAAATAAAATGTTTTGGATTTATTATTCATTTTAAACATCAATGATAATTTTATATACCATACTAATAATCTATCATCCATAAATCCAACATAACTTACTAGAATTCCTTTCGAAGGTGTTGAAAATCAAGGTGCTATAATTTGTTATCCTAAATTAGGTTTGTTTTCGTTAACTTGTTTCGATCTCCGAAATTTATTTCGTCAAAGTGTTTTTGTAGTGTTCGGTTATGAGTATTGTTCTGCAATCTGTGCTCGTGGTTTGTGAGTGGTTCCTAGATTTCCGTCCCTGTAGAGTTTTTGGTTAAAGTGATCTCAATTAAAAATATTTTTACCTGTAGAGTTTTTGGTTAAAGTGATACTCTACAGATGTTTCACGTTCCTTATATATTATTTTTCGTCCAATCAGGACACGGTTAGCTTGTAATTTTGTTATTTATTATTATTTTTATGTTTTTTATTATAATATAATGGATTTTAATGGTCTTATTTTATTTTTTTATTATTATTTTATTGTTTTCTTAATGTAAATTATTTTTCTTATTTTTTCTAAAGATTTATCGTCGTTTTGTTACCATATAATTTTTTGTTTTAATTAACTGATAAATTTATTTGGGAATTGTTTTTATTTTTATTTTGTTTCCTTAATTTCCTATTTATTTACTTTAAATTTTTGCTATTTTATTTTCCTTTTATTGTTATGCGTGTTAGGTAGTTTCCTTTTTGTCTTATTTTTCATCTTACAAGTTTTTATTATTTTATTAGTTATTCCTATTTCTTTTATTGGTATTTGATTTGTTTCTTCCTATATGTTACTGCAGTTTTCTGTAAAGTTTATTTTTATCCTATTCTAATATTTTCTGTAGTTCTTTTCTCATCTTTGATTTAATTTTCAACACCTTCAAAGCTTGGCCCAACACACAGATCGTGTTTCATATTTCTGGTAATAATCATATGGCAAAATATGTTATCTAAATATAGAATATAGTAGTTGTACAATTTCTGTTTTCGACATTGTCATCTTATCTTTATCAAAAAATTTCGATTAGAAATAAATTAATTTTGTCCTCAATGGGATAATTCATTTATTTGTAACCATGAGTTAAATTATTTCATAATTGAATTTTTTACGGGTTTCATAAAATAGGGATTGGGTAGTGGTATTTTGAATATCATCATTATTGGAATGATTAGATGAAATTCATTATTGTTGTCATTGCTGTATTATAATAATTATTACTATTAAATAATTAATTAGTGATTTCGATTCCATGTCAATTATTATACAGCCACATATGATAACAGAATCTGAATATTAGAAATCCATTCATGATGCTAAAATCAAAAGTAATTGTTTAACCAAAGTTGTGACGGACAATTTCAGAACAAATTGCAGATTTGTACTACACGTGCCTCAAACGCGTACATACAATTTTATTTAATTTTATTAAGTTTTTTAATTATTGTTTTAATAATCTTTTGCCACGAATCTTCAAAATGCAATACTCACAACCCAAAGAACTAGTTGATCCACGAACAATGCCATGAATGAATGTTTATCAAATGAAAATAGATTTCAACGATTGTAATTCATATCTCCCAAATAACTTCAATGTTAAATGTAGGTTCAATAAACCGCCTTCAATTACACCAAGATCAAACTATTGACAACCTGCTTTACCAATGTGTTCTTCTGGATCTGACATTTAACAAATCCAAACGTCTGGACGCTCCAGATAATACCGATGAATCCTAACACAATTCTTCTTACTCTATAAACTCTTATTTATTAATTTGGTGTATCTATTATTAATCTTAAATTCCTACAGTACGAATCGATTCTGGAACATTAATAAAAAATCGTTGCAAGGAAAGGATGAAGGAACTAAATTAATTTTCATTTAGATTATATCTCTTGAGGAATAATTATGATATTACATCAAAGGTCAAAGACTGAATGTGGAATCAATTTGATTGTACATTGTATAATCCAATACAATAGTTGATGATAACACAAGTCCTACTTTTTAAACAGTATTAAAAATAAATTGTATAAATATAATTTTTAAGTATGGATTTGAGCATTCTGATTAGAATAAATATGGGGAAAACTAATTAAATCGAAATTTTAAAAGTTGGTTTTATTGCTAAAATATTTGCTTTTCTATAAATGTGTTATTTTGTTGTAATTCACTGAAATATTTATTTGATGCACTTTAATGAAAAATTATATATTATTTTACTATAATATTATAAAAATTGAATAAAAATAACTGAATAATCTAATATTTTTCATAAGTAATTTACTGAAAACTTTCCTTTGTTGGGGCGCATCCTTGTTGGGTTAACGCGACGTAGCAGAGAAAGGTCTAGGGGTGTCGCTGCTCTCAAGACCTATCGAGAAAAGAGTTCGTAACTTCCTTTATTCATACAGTGTCAACCCTCATAATAAAAGTACTCCTCGTCTTCCAGACATCGATTCTCAAATTTTATTTGCACTTGCCATCCACTGTATTGACGTACTATGTGCTCCTTTAGCTCTCTGATTTGTCCGTAGGCATTGACACGGAATTGGCACTTCACATTATCAAGTCCAGTCGTTTCCACTATGATATCAGCTAGATCCCTTATTGACCGTAAAGTCTTGCCAAACTTCTGCATTTGTTTAAGTATCTCATCGTCTCTGTTTACTTTGAATAGCTTTACACATGAATTTATTGCTCTTTTTAGTTCACTCTGGGTTAGTGACATCAAACTGAGTTCTGCGATCCATCGTTTCAACTGGGAGTTGTCAGTTTCCATTCTAGCAAGCCATCTTTCAACTCGGGCTAACTATGTCGTCGGCTTCTCATCTGATACGATTTTTCTCACTTTCGTGGCGGGTTTTTCTTTACCTTCATACACGGTTCCAATTATCATATGAGATTCAGTTTCCTCGTCTGATTCGAATTTAGCCACTAATTTGTTCAACTTCTGTCGCATTTCTCGAAATTCTTTTTCCATATTGTCTTGAAATTCATCTCTTTGTGCATACGTCATATTACTGGTATTTGGCATATTTTCTTGGAACCTGATCGATTTATTTAAAATAGGTCTGCATGATTGCGCCATATGACCGTATCCCTTGTACGAATGGCATTGCATTTGTCCATTGGTATTCACTTTGTCCCTTTGTGGTGAAGGTGACGTTGACGATGATCTTGATCTAGTGAAACAGTTTCTGCTAATATGCCCTTTCTTCCGGCATCGATAGCATTCGACATCACTGTTGATCCTTTTGTTATCCGTGAATCTCTTGTTAGTGCTGGGATTTTTCCTATATTTGAACCAACATTGATTTGAGTAGTGTCCGGCTTTTTGCAATGTTCGCACTGAGGGTTGTTTACCTGTCCATTTGATTGCACGTTCATGGCTGATCTACTAGAATATATGTTGAGTTTTAGTTAATTTAAGTCGGTTATCTCTGACTCCTCGTGTCCTTTTAATCAAAACAATAAACGATCCAACGTATATTTGAATCACAAAAATATCAATCAATTAATAATCAATAGTTCAATAGTTCAAGTTTGACCGATTCTCCGCTCGGTATTGATGCTTTGATAAAGATAATATTCACCTTTTATTTCCTTATGTTCTCTTGACCAACGTTTTCCTTTTTCTCTTTGATTTGATCCTTTTTTCACCTTTTCGTATTCCTATTCTATATCTTCTTTTTCCCTAAACTCCTTAATTCGTTTTTAACTTTTTCTTACTCTATTTTCTTCTTACCCTAGCTGAGGCAAAATGCCGATTTGGTCTGATTTTCCCTTTCCTTATATACTCTTCGAAATCGGGATGACAAATGGTTATTGCCGAGCCAATCTCTTACTTGACATTCGCTTCCACATATCTGCTTCGGCTGTCACCCATAATGGTCCAACGAACAAAGATAATTAATGGCCCGCCCGGCCTTTCTGCACGCACTATCTTCTCCTTGGTCTTTTCCTTTAATCATTGTGTCACGATAATGGGCCCAAATCTTCCTTCTATTTACTTTTCTTTTTGTTTACCCAGCTCGGGTTGCCTTAATCTCTAGGGTTCTCCATTGGCTCGGGTTTTCTATTAGCTAATTAATTAATTAATTAACTTTTTCTGTTTTAATACATTTGGATGATTTTCGACCCTTTCTAACCATTTTCTGATAAATCCCTTATCATCATAGTTTTGACCATTGCCAATCTATACCTCTCCCGTTTTCCCAATTTGATTTCGATGATTTAAATTTTGTGTATTTCTGGAATCCCGTTTCTCGAGAATTATTATATTGCGTTTTTCGGGATTTTCCGTTTCCCGAGAAATTATAAGCAATTCTCGAGACCAATTATGATGATTTTATTTAAACTAAATTTACTCAGTTATTGGGCAAAAATAGTAAAGTTCTCCACTTACCGTATATACCTCGCGTATAAGTCGAGTAAATTTTAAGAGGTTTTTAAGTACTAAATTGGAAACCCGCGTATAAGTCGAAGTAATAAAAATTAAAAAAAGTTTTATTGATTTCATTAAAAATTAATTTGTACGTTTTTTGACCCGCTTATAAGTCGAAGTGGCTATTTTGACTTGAAATTTTGACGTAAATTTCTCGACTTATACGCGAGTATATACGGTATATTAATTTCGAAATCCACTATTATTTGTTTATTGGGTCATTATATAGTAATTCGCACGTGACCCCTAATATTTCCAAACGCGCTCATTTTTTTTTGACGTTTCATTATTCTATTTTTTCTCATAGAGACAATAACATTTAAATTTCTAGGAAAAAAAATCATTTTATTTAATTTTCCAAGTAAGTATGTGTCTCATGGTATTTTATTCATTACGATTAAAAGTATAATAAAAACATAATTATTTTGTCTCTTTTATTTATATAATATGAATTTATTTATTTCAATTTATTAAATATTTAGCCCATACAATGAGCGAGTACTGTAAAATTTGGGATGATTTAGAAAAAAATACTGATACAGTAAAATGCATGATCTGTGGAAAAATTTTACAATGCAAAGAATCTTCCACATCAGGTCTTCACAGGCACTTAGAAAATATTCACAGCATGAAAAGGAAACTGCTACAATCGCCTACACCAAGCAACTCAAAACGTGTAAAAAATTTACACAATTATTATTGTAATACAAATGAAGTTAGTACTTCTTCTTTTCAAAGTATTATTGCAAAATTAGCTGCTAAGGACGGTTTTACAATAAATGCAATAAGCAAAAGCGAATTTATTCGAAACAGTCTAAGCACAAGAGAGATGTTTCTTTCTAAAAACCGTCTGATGTAATGAAATTAAATCGAATATAGTGCTAAAAATAAACAAAATGAAGGAACAAAACATGAAATTTAGTATATCCGTTGACGAATAGACTAGTTTGCGTAACAGAAGATACTTGAATGTACACTTGCATTACGCTAGCGAGGGCTCTGAAAACTTAGGTTTAGTAAGAATTTATGGCTCTTGTCCAGCAGAAAAAATTCATGAACTAGTTGAATCTAAGTTAAATAATTTTGAATTAAATTTATGTACAGGCATAGTATCTGTCATCAGTGATGGAGCGAGTACTATGGTTAAGTTTGGAAAACTTGCTCCGTGTATGCAATAACTGTGCTACAATCACGCTATCCATTTAGCAGTGGTATCAGTTATCTATGAAAAACAACAACCCGAAAATTATACAGATGAAAGACTTTATTCGATTAACAAAAGTATTATCGATGAGAATGCGGATCAAATTGAAGTTGAACAAAAAGAAAATTGTGCAAATAATATTAGCTTATCTGAACAGTTAGATGGATACATTCGAAAAAGTGCACAAGTCTCTAGTGCAATAAATAAAAAAGATTTGCCGTTGGTAAAAAAACGAGATGAATCTTTACGAAGGATCAGGGAAATTAACAGACAATTTACAAAGGCTTCAATCAGCACTATATACAATCCAGCCAACCAGCATGCAAAATGAAAGGAATTTTTCTATCTCTGGAAATTTGGTTTCAAAAAAGCGCACAAAGTTGTCAGATCAATCGATCAATTGTCTAAGTGTGCTCAAGAGCCATTTTATTTTTTATTCTATACTTTTCTTCTTATTATTTATATTTTTTAATATTGACTTGATATTTTTTTTATGTTATTATATTTTTGTGCAATGAAATAAACCAAAAACATGTAGATTTTTATATAACTATATTTTATTTTAACTATAAAAAATTTTATAAACTAATTCTCGGGAAATTCTCGGGATTTTCTTTATTTATATCGAGAATCCCGAATCTCTCCATATACAAATGAGATCTATGGAATGAAGTAGCTGGTCAATGAATAAAATTTTAGAAGTTCGTTTTACTTTGACAAAATATGAACAGATAAATAGGCCAACACGTTAGAGCTTTTTACCTACACCAACTCCATTGGCCAACAAGAAAGCGATTATGAACATTCGCAATGAAGATAATTTATAGTTTTTTACTTATCGGACAAAAGTAATGGGGCTGTAGTGTGGTGTTATATTTTTTATTTGAAATTAGGATTTGTAATTGTTATTTTTATTATTGTTGTCTGTGTTGTAAAAAAATATAATTACACTATATAGGATAGTTCTCTATAGTAAATTATTACTATAGAATTTAGAAATTTAAGATAAAATCATTAAAAAATTTATAACTATTTGAAGAAAATTGTTCGAAAATAACGAAATAAGAAGGCTTTAAGCATCCGAAGATTAATTATAATAATCCAAACTATTTATTATCAATAGCAAGACATTCAATTATAACCTGATACAAAAGTAGATTTCCATTCAATTTGGTTCCAATAAAACTTTGAACAATTTATCCTATACAGAATTAGAATTTGAACGATTATTTGAAAACTAATATCAAACTGAATATACTGTGGAATTTTCAGTTTCCTAAATTTGAAGTTTGATATTTTTTACGTTAAATAAACCTTGTTAAAGTCAATTAATCTTTTATATTTTATGTCAATTTAATATTTATTTTAAATGTCAAAATTAACACACAAGCACCCCAGCTGTCGAAAGACAGTATTTTTAAAGGAGTCTCTGTGGGACTCTACAAACTTATTCTTAACATAATATATTAGCATAACATATATTACAAACAACATAATAAATTGGTGTCAGAAGCAACCACTTTTTCTTTTAGCATACCTAATATAGAGGTATAAAGAAAAGTGGCACTTTTGGTTGAACACAGTAGACCATATTTTAAATTAAAACTCTTTTTACCAACAATCAACATAAACTTCACCCACAATTAACTCAATAATCAATCCCAAGGCACACATCTATACGGTAGAAGAGATTCGAATGATTAAGAGGTGAATGGCGGAGTTAATAATTGAAAATAAATTATTTTTCAATAACTATTAGTGTTGTCAAAGTAAAAAGAGCACTAAAACGAAGATGGAAACACAAACAATGGTAGATGAGGTTGCGGTCAAAAAGAAAATTTCAGATGATGGTGAAAAATGGAAACTCTCAAAAATCGTAGCGATATATGAAAAGGAAATCAAACGCTAAAAACTGTTCTAAATCAGTAAATATATTTACCTTAGTGTATTTTGTTTTGCGTCACTCAAGTAATTTAAAGAAATAATAAATTAATGAAAAAGCTTTGATGGCAGATCAATAATTGATAATATTTAATTTCATCGACAACCTTAACAATAATTACTTATTATCACTATACAATCATAATAAGTTAGTGTATTTTTCTTTCCTATTCATTTTGTTAATTGAATTTTCTTATTAGAATATTTTCCATTGTAATTTTGTAATCTTTCAAACATTTTAATTTATTAATTTAAAGTTCTAATAAACGCTTTTTTAAATAATGTGAAATTATTGATTGTTTTAATTTAATATTATGGATCATAATGAAATTAGAAATAAAATAAAATAAAAAATGTTTGACATGGAAATCAATCAGCAATAAGAATACTAACCATTACATACAAACAGTTTCATCGCAAGGTATATTGATGATTATTTTATTATTAAATGTGTAATGTATAGAAAATAAATAGAATTACTTATTAATGTCAACGTTACAGGAAAGACTATGTGCAATGGTGCTAGTGATTCGAAGGATTCATCATCCAGATTTGATAGAAATATAAGGACGCCAACATTAACTGCAAAAATTGCTGAAGATAAACTTAACGACAAAATCCCCATCATTCTAAAATTTCATGAGTTAAAATTTATTTAAATTTAATTTTGAAATAATGACAATTTTTATCAGTAGTATAAAATTACTTATGATGTTTCTGTTGCTTTTGATTTGCTTCAAATATCAATGTTGGTTTAGTAATAACGGAAGAATAAGTCCTTGTAGTTTGACAAGTACATTGTTTTACAATTTGGGTCAATATATTCCCAGATCTCCGCAAACTGTGCCACATAGAACTGTAAACATTTTTTTATTAAGTACCATAAAAACTTCATGAAAATTTCCAAATTATTGTTTCGGTACATCATTGTTTTCAGAAAATAAAATGATTCCTCATCTGAGTCTTTTACATTTCTTGAATTGTTTGTGAACTTAACTGTGAGTTGTAAATAGTTTTGGAGAATTCTTTATATTTATAAATATGCTGACCATTGATATCGCATTTTACGGTACATTTTCGTAATGTTGGTATATTGTCCCGCAAAAAATCCTGTTTGTTTTTAGAGGTGTTCTTGTATTGTTTTAAAATTATAAAATTTAAATCGAATGCAACTTATCAATGTTATGATTAGATAATAAAGACAAATATTATTTTACACAATTTATCGAACGATAAGATTAAGTAATCATTATTTAATTCCTTAATACAGAAGATTATTGATTTCAAATAATTAATTTTTTAAAACTTCAATAAAAATTTAATATTTCATTTTATTGAATCTCCATTTCATTATGAAATTTTTTTTTGAAAAAATAGAAGTGAATTATTCGAAGTTTTTTCAAAAAAGTCGGAACAATTTTTGTCAATAAAATGGATTTATTTTATCAAAAAGCTGAGATGTAAAATAGATTAAACTTTTGGTGGTTTGGTTTGACACATTATAGTACGTGTCCACACATTTGGGTTTTACAATTAATTGTACTTAAACGCTTCATAATTACTACACTCACAATCTTTTAGCACATGTTTCGCGATTAACATAGTATGTAAAAAATTTATACTATAAAGAAATTCAAAGAAATATTTAAGTAATTTAAATAAATATTTTAAAGTCAAATTACAAGTAATATATTAAGTTAAATTTCTTTTTATGCTTTATCATTTGGTATTTTATAGCTGCAGCGACGATTGCGCGCAAGTAATTATTTTATATTTTATTATTGTTGATTCTGCACTCAATCGTTGGTGCGCCATTTTATATATACAGATACAATGGTATGTCTAAATTTTGGTTTTAATGTTTTTTTTAAAGTTTCGAAATAAAAATTTTTGAATTTATTTAATATTTTAACTATTATTATTAATTTTTAGTGTTAAATAAAAATCGTTAAAATTATATTTCAGTGTAACCTACTCCTAAAATATGTCATCCAAAATTATATTTTGAGAAAAATGATCAGCCTATTTATAAATCTTTTTATGATGTACCATTTCATCAACCTTTGATTAAATGCCGAAATAAATATTTATTTTTATTTTATCTAAATAATTTAACAGTATATTCTGTCATTTAAAATTGATCAAAATTATTATTCTCCCAAGGATTCGTTCAAAGAGTGATTTTATATTATTTGAAAACGATGATGTACTGAAAGAAATTTTTAGTGTAAAAAACAAAGACGTCAACGAATCCAACAAACAAAACAAAAGAGAATATAAATGTACAATTTATTGAATGAATTACGAAGCACATTTTCAATCTTGTTCCAAGTCATCATATTGCACCATTCCTCGTTCAGAGTTGATTTTTAAAGCTGGTGGTAAAATATCAGATCTATTGGATAGCTCGCTAGATTCATTTTCTTGAATATTCCATCGGGGCTTTTTACTTATATTATCATCGTTTTCTCCTCCGGCATTATAAAAATGTGAAGGCAAAACTTTGTCGCTATCCATTATTTGAAATGAATCCTGTCTCTGAAATCTACCTCTTCCTCGTGCAAAATCTGTAGAAGAATTTGCTCATTTAAATAATTCTTTATTGGAGAAATACCTCGACTTCGACGACGACGAAAAGGTCTTCGCTGACCAAATTCGCTATATCCTCGTTTATAATATACATTGACCACGCGACCTTCAATATATTGACTATCAAGCTACATATATTAATGATGTTGAAATACTAAGTCAATCTTACAGCTTCTTTAGCAATTCTAGCTATTTCTGGATTTTCTAAAGTTACAACTACACTCGAATTACTATAAATATCTTGAGATTATCAATTACAAAAAATGATTTCTACTCATGTCTTTCTTCTACTTTTAATGACAAAACGGTCCCATATGATTCGACAATTCGTTTAACGAACTCTTCATTCATATTATGACCACAAAATCGTAACACTGAAGTATTATTAGATCGATTTTCATTGGGTTTTTCATTATTAGATTTATCTTGTTCTTCAGACTCTGACGAATCATCAGTGACTTGGCGGGGTTTCTTTGGTAACGATTCATTATTTGACGAATCTAAAGAATTCATTCTCTTAAAGTTTTCTTGAGTTTCTTCAATAGATTGATTCGGAACTTCGCCAAAGGCGTAGCCACCTGAGACAAAGGAAATTTTAGATGCAGAAGAGTTTTTAACAGCATTAAGGTTTTCTGATTTTTTATCATCTGGTCGATGTTTTGTTTTCTTTAAATAATCTGCAAATGAAAATCTAAAACCAAATGGAATTTCACCTGTGAGAAAGAACTCGAGTGTTGACCGTCTAAAGGAGAATCTTCTCTATCCTAAAAGAAGTATTTTGCAAATTCAATCATAAAACAAAAAAAAGTTTTAAAATAGCTTCAGGCTTTATTTAAATCATTTAAGTTCAATTCTGGAAAGAGGTTATTACACCATTTTCAAATTCAATATGCTACAAGTGGGAAAAATACACTAGTCGATGTATACACACCTACTAATCGGTGGAATGCAGTCAAAATCATTAAACAAGTTCGAAATATATTTGGTTTTACCTAGATCATCCGTAATGATAAATGAACATACAATTTTGAGTTAGTTGTGCACTGTAGTATTTTTAATACAACCATAAAAATTTAAGTGAGTACGAATACAATTTAAAAATGTTGCAACTTTTTTTAATTATAGGGTTATTGAAATACTTATGTACGTTTATTCAATTATATATGTACATATTTAAAATTTTGATCACGCGTAAAAATAATAATCTGAAATTGTAAGAAAATGTATAATACTAGAAATTTTTTACATAACTGCGCCAATGTAATAAAATAGTCAGTAAAAAATCAAGGAAATTTGGAAAACTGTTAAGGTTGATCGAATAACAGCATCAAGGATTATATATGTTCATGAAGGAAAACCTGTTATGCCTACAAAAATGAAAAAGGCAAAGTTATATGGAGACAGTTGAATACTTCTTTATTTTAATATTAGATCATATAAAAATTTTATATCAGACATAAATACAAGAAATTGTTCGCCGCCAATATAAAATGGATGTCACAACCCAGTTTCGAGGAACACGGAAGAAAAAAATTGACGCGAGAGCGATATATGCTACAGTTGTCAGGAATCAGTAATGAAAATTTAGTTTTCCTTGATAAAAACGAATTTATCTCCAAATAAGTAGAAATTATGAATTATAAATTACTGTTTCGGGTAATGGAGGAACGAATGAGAAGCTTATGTGTGTAATCAATGCTAGTGGAATCTGTGTATATCGTTATAGAGGCCTCTTTAACACCCAATGTGTTATCATTTCATTATAAATCTGCTTGCCCCATATTTTAGAGCCAACCCAGGAAAGATTCTTAGTATGGATAATAAATACTTTCATCAACTGTAGCCAATAGAATATTTTTAATGATAAAATTTAAATTTAGTTCCTTAAGAATTGCAAGTCATAATGTGTTTATTGAAAAGCATTTGGTGTGATACTTGCATCAGAAGATTATTACTCCATGGAATGCCGTATTTTCGCCAAAACGGTTTTTCAATAACAATTAACTGCATAGAAATCGAGTATTTTTTATATTGTTTTATTAGTTTATAAAGACTACTTCCGGTTATAGTAAAATATCATTTGCAATATTTTTATTGCTGTTGACCAATTGAATAATTTAATAAATATGTTTGGTACTTAAAATAAATTGGATGTTAGTAATGATTTTATATGCTAAGAGGCATCAAAATAATATCAGTCTTTATTTGATTCAGATCGACTTTTATATTCTAAGCACTACTTTTGCATCAGTGATTTTTTACAGTGATTTTTTACAGACAAACTATAAACTATCTTGTTTGAGCACAAATTTAATAAAATTTAATTAATTAGATAAAATAAATAATTGTTAAATTGGTGTGGGCTATCATAATAAAAGCTTTTCAGGTTTATACTTCTTATTTTTATTATTATTGCTATTATTTTTTTACCAATTGTTTGTAAGAATTTTTGTAAAAAGGTTTTAATTTTTCAGAAAACATTAATTTTTGAGTTTTTTTAAAATATCTCTAATTGAATTATATATTGTTTTCAATTAGATAAATAACTTTAAATGTTATAATTAACTTTACTTTCAAACGACTTACGGAGGTTTAGTAGAAGATTGTATCTGAATAAATTCGAGGAACATGTAAAAATATTTAAGTAAAATTTACATAGCGCAGTTTCCTAACTAGTTTTACACGGCAATTAATCTTATCTATTAGTCTGAGATTTCATTGACCATTTTATGGGTTCTTCAACCTCCACTTACTTGAATTATATTGATTTGGTTTTTATCAGAATCGATTAAATTATTGAAAGATACATGGAATACGATGCAAGGTAGATCAGTCTCAATTAGTGATAATATTTAACAATATTCGAAATTCAAACTGAACCATGTCTTTTAAAATAAAACTGCAAGGCGAATAGAAACTGAAAGATTTAAAAAATACAAAGTTGCTAAATAGAATTGTGTCACTTATATTCATATTAATAGTTTGAATAATTAATTAATAATTTAATTTAATTTAATTAACAATACTATATATCGTGAATAACGAGCAGATATGTATATAGAATACTTGTACACAAACCCCATAATCTGTACCTCAAATTTTAGTATAGCAAATAATTGCCAATTATTGCCAAGCTGCCTAAATCTGGCAATAAGAAAATTCGTGATAAGCTTTTGAAGTTAAAATTAAGAAGTTGTTTTGATTGAAATTATGGATATTTAGTGCTACTAAAAATTAGCATACAAATTTTTGAAGTAGGAATAAGTTTTAATTATTTTGAAAACGTCATTTAATAATTAAATTTAAAATGAATATTTTGGGCAAATATTATAAATGGTAGTAAAATTTGGTTAAAAAATGAATTGTGATTATATTTTCATTCAATTTTTCTAAAAATTTTAAGTTGAAACATTCGATGTTTTGTATGACCTTTTGTGAAGTAAATTGAGATTGTGAATATTGAAGGTTTTTATTTGCTTATTTTAATTATAGAAATGTGAATAATTTTAATTATTTATATTGCGTAACAGCGATACCAATAGTTTGAAGAAGCTCAGACCATAAGTCGCTAATCGACGTGACAAATTTAATAATCAATGATTATGAATTGAAATTTAAATAAACGATATAAAACGAGATAAATGCTTGAATTGTGTGAAGAATTAGTCCAATCGAACATATAGTTGTAAAATTAATAAAGAAAAGTAGAAAAAACGATTTTGAATAGAAATATATGAATTGAGAAACATCGAAATTCTGATTGAAAACCTTTTTACTTAAATAAGAATCTGATGGCATTTATATTATTGACTAATAAGAAATGAAATTATTTCTAATTTTTTTATTATTACCAATATAAGACCTTCTTTTCCAGAGGTTGTATTCGATAAAATACAATAGAATTCTTAGTACTAAAAGAATACCAGTACTAAAAGTAAAAAACTAATATAATATCAAGCTACATAATATCTAGTGCTTGTCTGTATATATTAATAATCTGTACTAAAATTAAGACACAGTAGTGGACGAGTATACCTCGGGGTTCAATTTATTTTCCAGTGAAGTGAAATATTGAAAATAAATTTAGTGGAATTTGGTTATACCAATTAAAAAAAAGTAGCTTAATGAAAAAATTATAACCGAAAAACATCGATATGACTGTGCTTCATTATAAATTGTTAAATCTAATAGCAGGAAAATAAACAACCGACATTGACTATAATATCGAAAGCCCTAACGAAGCAATAGACTTTCCTATTGAATTTCTACGAAATATCTCCACCTGGAAAGTTAATGCATTTATTATTTTACTTAGAAATCTTAATCCAGGAAAGTGACTTTTAAATGATAAACGATTAATCGTGAAAAATCCTTATCGGAATTATATAAAAGCGGAGATCACATGTAGTAATAAACGGTGAGGAAGTATGTATTCATCTCATAAATATGGAGTCAAGTGAGAGTACTTTGTCATTCCGAATGAGATGACAATTTCCGGTAATTATATCTATCGCTATGACTATCAATAAGTCTCAAGAACAATCTTTCGATAGTATGTGCGTCTTCTTGTCTGGGATAGTTTTTGGCCATGCTCAACTCTACGTTGCATTACCCCGTTCCGGAAATAGCCAAAACTTAAAAGTATTTTTTATTTATAATTTATTATTTTCTAGTACCAAGTGATATTTCATAATCGTACATATACAACAAAAATTGTAATTTACGAATGATTAAAGTAAATTAAAAATAAACAAATACTTTGAAAGAAATGTTAGATGAAATTGTAACAAAATTATATAATTTATACGATTAATCCCTGGCTACAACCAGTATAATCGATTGATGGAAAAATTTAGAACTGAAAAAAGGGATTATTGAAAAATATGAATCTTCTTGGAGCTCAACATTTGTATTAAGACAAAAATATAATATTAGAATGTTCCGCTTTATTCCGTTTTATTTCATTTTTGTAGTTTCAAATCTTATAGTTTTAAATGTAAAGTTATAGATAATATCTTTAAAAAGTTATTTATATAAAAATGGATATCATAACTAGGTTTTCTCGGGCGCCCTTTTTTTCAAAATCTCAGGTCTTTCACGTGAATCTTATTGCATGCGTTCGAATCAGTGTGTTCAAAAACCAAAAATTGGTATGTGAATTGAGTTCAGTAAAAAGAATAAAAAAGTAATTAATTTTCAGTTCATAAGAATGATTTATTTATTACAAAATTTCTCTATACACAATATTGCGCGTGAAAATACGATTGTCGTGGAATAAATGATTATAATAAATAAATAATTATATATAATATAATAATAATATAATAAAAATGAATAAAATATAACTGAAAAATAAATTGAGCGTTCCAGAATCACAAATAAATAAATAAAGAGATAATGTTGGGTACATATATGTGTAGTTTCTAAACCCCAAAAAGTAAATGCATTGTTTATGATTCAAAATATGTCTAGTGCTCGATTTCCCACATTAATGGAAAAACATACCAAAAAATGTTTTATAGTAAATGTAAACTGCATTTCTTTAATATAAAATATATTATAGTACATTCCTACAATAAACCCATCTGATAATATGCTTCGTGCATAGAGCTCATTTCATCATAAAGAATCCGCACGAATTTAATTTTGTGATGAAGGAACTAATTCACAAAATATTACATTACATTTATAATATTAAAATAAAAAGATTCAATAACTCTTAATATAAAAAATAAGTTGCATTATTCTATTCTAATTTTGGCTAGAGTTCTAAAGTCCGTATCTACGTTTTGGCACAGTCCTGACATTTTCATTTTTAGTTTGAGTCATTTTCATCATTTCTTTATTTTATTGCAAATGCATAAATATGGCATCAGTTAGAATATAGGGTTGCCAACTCCCACAACTTCGAACCCGGGAGATTATAAAATTGCGAACAGTATAACGCTTAAGAAATAATATAACAGGTGTTTTTTCACTTTTTGGTTTACACATGTTAGTGATTTTAACTATATAATGATTAATACCATAAAGATTTAAACAAAACAATTATTTTTACATATTACATAGTACAGTTTACAAATCATGCTATTTTTATTTGTTTCTAAAATTGTATTTTTCTTGTCGTCGGGTGATTTGGTGATTTTAGAAAAATCAAATAAAGTTAAAACTTCAAAAACTGCACTTTTTTCTTGAAAAATTATAAAATATTGTAAAAACGGAAAGATGGGAGATTTACATCTCCCAGGTCATAGTTAACCGGGAGACGGGAGACGAAAGCCGATTCCGGGAGACTCCCGACAAAAACGGTAGAGTTGCAAGCCTAGTTAGCAACCATTGTCAGTTGGATTATTACTGCAAAGATAGTGCAAATACCGTTCAGTAACTTCAATAATTAAGAGATCAGTAATGTCGTTTTCAACCAGAGCAAGACTACTTCAATTGCAAATGAAACTTGGTTTGAAGGGGTTAATCGGGCACCAGAAACGATTCTTACCATAAATAAATTCGCTTAAACCTGTGGTGTCATCAGATAAGAAAGAAGAATCGAAACTCGTTTAGGGAGATTATCGAGGCTTTTAGCGAAACATAATCTATCATCTGAATTGTTTGAGATGTTGCATTGTTATTTTTGAAAATAAAATATGAAAAATTGTTTTACTTTTTGAAATATAGATACAGATGGAACTGCTCTTCTAATTTTTAATTTGGCCTCACCTTAAATATATTTAAATTTGACTATCTATAAAACGGTTTCGGCTGTTCTTTTGACCCAAAATCTTTGGATTCTTAACAAAATTACTCTGGCTAACTAGAAGTTCACATCCACGAGTTCGCAAAAAATATATATTTAATTATGTTATTTTAAGTTATGATTTTTACATAATAGATATTTTAATCTTCGACTTTCCTGTACATCAAAATTAGTTTATGTCGGCCCAGCTTCAACGCAGTGTTGACAATTCTAGTCTCAAACGATAATTTCTGTGTCAGTGAATTATAATGAAAATTTGCGATGGTAAATCAAAAACTTAATCAAATAATTTGCAATCTAGGAATAATTACTAGTATTTTACCATTGAAATTAGGAAAATATTACATAAATCATTTTTGTCTATTTTTCTTTTCCTTGCGAAATAGCATTTAAATTGTAGTTATTTCATTTGTAGTTATTTCATTTTATGTCGAGTTAAGTGAGGAAGTAATAACTTTATTACAATTTTAATGGGGTCGAATTCAGTTTTAACACCAGTTAAATTGTAAATATTTATCGATTAAATTTATAAATAAATTTTTACGTTACTGTCGTTTGATAATAATAGGTTTGTTGTTTTCATAGGTTCTGAAATGCCGTCAGTGTTTACTGATTGATTTTAATATAAAAGAACCTTGCATCGTATTTTATAATCGAAATACAATTCTATGTTTGTTACTTTTACTGTCGTAATATTAGATAATATTATCAAGATCTCCATGAATTTTATTTTCAGAATTTGCATTAATAAAAATATTAAACATATAATATTTGAATGAGCTATAATATTTAATTATGAAAATTTAAGTGATTTCAAAAAAAATATGTTAAATAATATAAAATTAATTACAGTAGTTTTCGATTTAGAACTTAGAAGTAATGTACCATCTTGAACTAATTTAATAGCTTTTTCTTTAGCTTCTTCACTCGATATCACATTAACTAAAATAGATATTTTCAACTGCAAGTTTCATAAAAAATGAAATTAACTTGGTAAAGATTTAAGTTTAGCCTGTTCACGCTTTTTTGATATTATATCTTTCAATTCTTTTTTCTAAATGATAAAATGTTAAAATAATATTAACATTTTTAAATAACTTCTTCATTTAGTTGTTCGATTTGCTTCAAAACAGCTTTTTCTTGATCAGTGTGAGCTTTGGGATATTTGACCTTTACTGTAAATCATAATATTTTACCTAAACAAAAACTGTAAGCTTACGAAAAGAAACTATGTCATCTGGAAACTCAACTCTGAAATTACAAATTAAAAATGAAAATAATTGATAGAATATATTAATTACTCGTCCTCTGAAATTTCTTTATTCATTTATAATAATACATATTTAAACAACCGAAAATAAAAAATAAATTAAAATTTAATGAAAAATGTAGATTCAATATCGAATATCATTAGTGATTAATGGTTAAAAATTAATTTTCCAAATAAAAGTTTCTTCAAATATTATAATTAAAAAATCTTGTAAGTGAGGATTTGTAATATTTAAATCAAAAATTGAAGATGCAAGAATTTTTAAAAATAATTATTAAGTGCATATAATGAGTTTTCATCATAGGCAAGGTCACAACTCTGAGCTTATGACGAATATATCCGCAATGTAGAAATTAAAGCGAACCTCTATGACTGGACATATATTTATCGGCTTCCTATGTTTCTATAGTTAGTTGATTTTAGGAGTGGTTGTGTCAATCAACTTGTATTCTACTCTTTATTTCGTTATTCATCTGATTTCATTAAATATTGTCATCCTATTATAATTTCTGTACATATTGATGTATATTATGGTTTATTGCTTGTGGTTTTTAGGAGGTTAAATAGACAAGATAAAATTTTAAAAAGTGTAATAGACAATCTTAAAGTTTAGCGAGAAAGAGAAATTTAAACGAAAGGTGTAGGCATTATCACAAAACCATTAGTATGTGTTGATGATCCCTGAATAATAAATAATATGAAAAATAAATAAAGTTAACTGGGGTAAAAATTGTCCTGACAAACAGCACGATCTATGGAAACTTGGAGAAGAAAACTGAAGTAAAACGAAATTGGAAATGAGAAAGAAAAATCAAACAAAAGAAAACAAACAAGAAATTGAAAAAATGGCCATCATTAATTAACAAGTACAAAAGGGGAAAAGGAATTTCAAAATCCAAAACAAAACAAGAGAAAAAATGTATATTTTGACAGCGTGTCATATATATCGAAATTTCAAGAAAAGTCGGTCTAACAAAATGAGAAAAAACAAGGTATATCTCGACATATGTTAGAGATAAGGCATGGAGAGTGGAAAATTTGGGAAGGTGAAAAATGAGAAAACAAAATTATCTCAGTATCGCAAATGTATCCAGCTATATAACACAGAAGAGAAAGATAGAGAGAGAGGGTTAGTAGAAAAGCAGTTAATGAGTATAACAAGTTAGAGAATTAAAAGGAGTTAAAGAGTTGAGAAATTATAGTCGAGGAGAAATTTGGATTTGGATTAAAACTTGAAGCAGTTAAGTAGAGGTATTTGATTGCAAGTGTAACGAGTCTTTGTAAACCTAATATAAAAGTGGAAAAAGAGTGAATAATTGTGGTCAAATAAATAACGCAATCGAGTAAGATATCATGTGATTAAATCGGTTGACGATTAGTGATCATTATTGCTATTTGCAAATTATACACTGAGAGCTGTTCTTCACGTAGTGACGTAATAAAGTCTGTATAATTTTCTATATCATTGTTGATTGGCTGTAATTGGAACTTGTACAATCTTTTGTAAAAATAATCAAATTTTATTTTAATCAAAATTTTTAAGGGGTTAAGGCCGACGAGGAGTATTTCTCGCCCTTATGTGTTCTAAAGCTTTTATTTTTAATTTTCGAAAAAACGGCTAGAGCATGAGCTTACTGCGCTAAACGTGGTTTCGTTTGTATTTCGTATTGTTAATATCCGCTCGGCGGTTTATAGAATAATCATGGCGAGCCACAGCCGTTAGGATTCTTATATTGGGCTTGATTAGATTTCGGGTCCTGCAGTCATCTTGTCTGAGTGTCATAATCTGTCAGAGATTTTGGCAAATTGCAATTTTAGTCGGGTATTTTGGTTATCTAAAGGGATTTAAAATGGTTGGAGTAGGAAGACTCCATCTATGATGTTTGTAACGACGATAAATTACTTATTATAATAGGTATTAGAAGGGTTTGCTTAAGAAGTTAAAATAAGTATATATAATTTATATCAAACAACTAAAAAAGATTATCAAATTTTAATTTTAATTAATCAGTTTTTTCTTTTATTTTTCTTCTATTTTGGTTTAGTTTTCTTGGAGACAGTTTCAGTAGAGTTATGTGGGGAGTTAATAGGAAGGTTTATTGGTAAAGGATCATATAAAGATATTAGGTCAGATATATGTTCTATTTTTTTAGGATTCTTTAAATTATTAATAATCTTTGTTACTTCAATTCGATTTTCTAAGTAATAATTATAGAAATGACTCTCTACCGTATCCATCATCGTATATGAACGGTTTGCTATATTTTATGCTCAGTACAACATATTTCAAAGAAAACATACCTATTTATCTTTCCATTTTCGATATTTCTAGGGTATCTAAGTTTAGAATTATCATTATTATCCACAGTGATTTTATCAGTTAATTTTTGTTCATTCTCAAATACAAATTTCTCTTTTATAATATTTTTATTTGGTTTGGTATTAGATTCCTTAGGGTTATTTTGGAAGGTATTAAGATGGTTAATTTGTAAAGGATGATTTAGGTCAGGTATTTGTTCTAAGTAGATGGATATGTCCCTTCCACACCATGTCCATCCACACCACTACCCCCCCCCTGGAGAAATTTTTTTTAACTCGAAATTTTATAACGAACATAAAATTATAAAGTCTATATATAGAAAAAATGCCTAGTTTCCATGGAAAATGAGCTCCAAAGTCTCAAACTTCAACATCCAATGCCATAATTTAACATCATTCATATATTATCAAACATAGAAAATCTTATATTATAGAAATAAAATTATATTCTTCAACACATGGTGGGACAATGAACAAAAGCTTTAGTAAAATACTTGGAAAAATATTTTAAAAAATATGAAAGTACTTTAAAGTGAAGGTCACACCACTTGACTTAGAAAAAATTTTGAAAAATAAAAATGCCTGGATAAATTTGAAAATTTTAAGGTCACAACACTTTGAAAATTTTTATTTAAAAATACTTGGAAAAAATCAACAAATTACTAGAAAAAAAAATCACATGGAATATTTACAAAATATTTCCAAATCACAAAATCCCCAAAATAAATTTCCCAACTCAAAAATTTCCCAAAATTTAAAAAGTCCCCAAATTATTTCCAGTTGGTTGAATATTTAGTTTGTGCAATAAGTGCACTGCCTGGAATCAGAGAATTGTTATATAGCACTCCACAAAATAATTGACTGAACGATCTGAGCTTATTTATTTAATGCAGTGCACTAAGTGCACCGTGTTTATTTAGTCAACAAAAATTTTAATATATAAGTAGACTGATTTCTCAGTCAAATCACCCAAAAAATAAAAGAGCTTCTAAGAAGAATTGCAAATTCAGAAATTCATATTGCAATATAATTTAGAGCATAACTATTTTTACACATCCGAGCTCAGGAAGCTACAAGCATTCACATATATATAACACTAATTATTTTTGAGGTGATTGTTAATTTTATATTATATAATTTGTAATTGTGATAATCAAATAAATTTATTGACCAGTTTGTGTTCTTATTTATATAGGAACCATCAAGTTGAGATTCGAGAACCTCAACAAAGGCAATCACAATGTTTGGAAATAATGATTCCAATTTCTTATTTCATTCAACAAATTAAGAGGCGAATTATCAATTAAGATTGCCATAGGATTTATCTTTTTGATTTCTACTTGACAGCACCACTATACTTTCCTGACATATTGAACGCGTTATCATAGCCTTGGCCTCTATAATTCTTGATTGGAATATTCATTTTTTCTAGAGCACCTTGAATGAGTGCTGCCAAAATCTGTCCTATTTTTGAAGAGCAATCATAGAATCCAACAAATCGTTCATAAATATTATATTCTTCGGTGTTTTTGTTGACTGAAACATAACGAATAAATCAAAGGTGAAAACCATTGAATCCATCGAAAAATCTTTAAGATCAGAATCAATGGAAAAACCGTTGATTTACAATCCGAAAACAGTTAAAATTATTGTGTGTAGAGTTTTCAAGTTTTTCTGTTACGATTAAAATTTTCAAAACCGGGTCCCGGGAAAATACCCGTCTCCCCCCTGTCTTCGGCCCTGATTTGAAGTGTTTTATGGTTGTTGTTAACATTAAGAGAAGGCTTAATATTGACAAGTAGTTTTTTAGTTGCTTTGTTTGTAATTTAAAATAGAAAAGTAGTCAGTAATAATATTATAGTTAGTATGTTTGAGGTTATTTTTTCACAAACTGAGGTTATTTTTTTACTGAGTAAACCTGATAATGATCTAAGTCAGTGGTCTCCAAGCTTTTGGCTTCAGGTTTTCTCTTATTCAAATTTTTATTTTTGGAACTCATAGACTCAACTTTTATCAATAACATTTATAATTTATTGTATGTAAATTAAAATTTTCAAATTGATGGGGTTAGCTATCGGTGGTTTATCAAATCAATAACTACTATCTGACTCGGAGCGTATTTTATTCAACAATAATAACAAATTCTAAACTTTTCGTAAGTTGATTACTGGTATCGAGTTGTAAGCAACTTAGTATTCTAGTTTACGCTGGAAACAGTACGAAATGGTAAGATGCCGATTACCCATAACCCATCAATATATATCACAAGTGGTATTATTGTGAAATCATTCTCAACTTCGTGGACATTGGTGGAATTGCAGTTACAATATCAAGCGTTTGGCTAGGGTCAAAAAATTGAGAACTTTTTATATGCGTTGGAAATACATAGCATTGAAACCGCGCCAAGTCAAATCATGGTCTATGATTATACATCAAATAATACAAAGTAAAGCACACAATATTTTGAGAATAAATAAAACACGTATAATAAAAATGATAAATGCAAGAAGTTAAAATTACCAGCATAGTTAAGGAATAAAATACGCATTTGAAAAATCAGCTAACTCGAAGAAAAAAAATCAATAATTAATAATATAAAAAATTAAGAATGATTTTCATACAAAGGACCATAATCAAATTAATTATGAAGGTTATGATAAAAAGTACAGAAATTAGATCACTATCACATAGTATGACTTTTACGTAGTTGTTGAGCTCTGTAAAAGTAAGAACCGTCGGAATTTCTAGCACCGTGGTCATAAGATGCAAAACACTCCCGACATCTTCATTGAGAGCAGTGAACCAGTCTTCTGCTATCCATCCCTCTACTTCAGCCTTCAAACTTGATTTCAAACAGGTATAATGAGTATAATGAACATAACAATAAAACCGAGAAATATAAAAACAAATTAAAAAAATACCCGTCTCGTAATTATATTAACGCCTCATCAAATTATTTTGCATACTTTTCCCTAGGCTTCCTCTTACCGACTTAGGCAATTTATTCATTTCTTGATCGTCTATCCCAATTTAATTACTCGTCGGCTAATTTGATTGACCAATTGGGTTTTCTATTAGCTGATTAATTTTTGTTTTTACAATTATTTCCTGAAAGGGGCCTAGAAAACTTTACTTTATTAGAACTCGTCTCATTGTTTCCGCCGGAAGATATAATCATTTATAATTAATATTTTTGTACTAAATTATTATTGTGAATTTGTTGTTTATAGATTTTCATCTTGTTTTTGTGCCTGTCTCGTCGAACACAAACGATATTTTATCATTTTAGTGACCCGAGTGAAATTTGATTAAAAACGAGTCCATATCAAGAAAAACATCAAGCGAATTAATTGAAAAACATCGGTAAAATTTGGAAACAAATTTTCTCAAATAACGACAAAATTATGATTTTCAGTTCATATGAATTAAAAAACATTTTCGATATTCTTCTATAAATCTTAATTATATGTATATAATTAAAAAATCAACAAATATTGATTTAAAAATTTTCTATAAATCCATACTACCATATTTCTTTAGACAATAACAAATAACTCAACTGGCACAACCGGCAAAGTACAACAAATTAGCAGAATTTATATTCAATCGATTCAACTCCATTACGTAACAGCGTACAAATTGTACAAACAATTTGGTATCATATAAACAGTTAAGGCAATTATTAAAAATATACATGGAGTCAATAATCAGCAACAAATGGTGACTGAAAGAACTTTATTAAAGATATATTTAATTAAGTAATAATCTGAAAAATATTCAAAGAATTCTGAAAGAAATGGTGTTTTGAATTTTCTAATAATGTTTCGATTTCAATTTTTTTTCACTCGCTCGTTCAAGCTCTTTTAATTCTAATAAATCTTCTTGGCGACCAATTTTGGAACTACGTATTTCTTCTTTACATATTTCATCGAAACGCGAAACCATATTTCTACAGTCATCATATCTACTGACTTTGGCATACTTATCTGGGTTATAATTCAAAGATTTATAAATTTCTTTCTTAATAGATTCATCCACCATATCTTCTGTATCATCAATAAAATTATCTAAATCAGAATCGTATTCTTCTTCATAGTCACTATCCGACTGATAACTAGCATTGGTACCAGATTGTGCCAAAATTCCTCGGGCTGTACTTTGAGCAGCTATTCCTCTTGGTGCACTTTGAGCAGCTATTCCTCTCGATGCACTTTGAGCAGCTATTCCCCTTGGTACATTCTGAGCAGCTATTCCTCTTGGTGCACTCTGAGCAGCTATTCCTCTTGGTGCACTCTGAGCAGCTATTCCTCTTGGCGCACTCTGAGCAGTTATTCCTCTTGGTGCACTTTGAGCAGCTATCCCTTTTGGTACATTCTGAGCAGCTATTCCCCTTGATGCACTTTGAACGTTTATTCCTTTTGGTGCACTTTGAGCAGCTATTCCCCTTGGTGCACCTTGAGCTGCTATTCCTTTAAATACATTCTTAGTAGAGATTCCCTTTGATGGTGGACCTGATTTTTGAGCACTTTTATGGAGATTAGCTTCATTTTGGACACCCACTCCTCGTGAATAATGATTTGAATGCCGATTTATTTGATTATCGGACCCAGTTCCGTTTGACACAGAAGACATTCTACTTTCGGATGTAGATTGGACTTTGATTCTGGCCTTATTTATGTTATTAATGGACTGAGATTTTTTTATTACACCAAATTCTTCATTTTGTTTTGTAGAATTTTTCGAATTTATACCCTGCAATTTTTTCGAATCTATGCCCTTTGAGGAATTTTGATTAGAAATAGCGCTTGAAATATTTGTGTTTTTAGTAACTGATGAACTGGACTGACGATTTACATTTTTAGATGAAGATTGTGCAAAAATTCCAGATTTCATACTTTTAGAACTTTCTGATATCGTATTATTTTCAAATACTGTTTTACCAACCTTTTTGTTATATTCATTTGATTTATTGCTTACATTACAATTACGATTATTTACACACGACTGAGATAGTGAATTTTGATTTGGCAAGGAATTAATTGGAAGAGCTTTTGGCTTTAGTATAGATTGCTTAATCTTATTATCGTTTAACTTAATTTTTTTATTAGGAATACTCAATTCATCACTTTTTGCGTCACTAATCTTTCTTTTTATAGATGGTAATGAAGATTCTCTGTTAACATTACTTCTATTATTATCTGTAGTGTCATGGTTGTGTTTTGATCTCTGTTCTGCTTCTCGCATAATTTCAGCAAAACTTTTAGTTTCTATTCTAATCGGTTTTTTAATAACTGGGGGTGTTATTTCTTTAGTTTTTTTTTCAATTACTGAAATAGGAATTGGGACATTTTTAACTTGTTTCTTTTCAATTTCATATTTCTTCCGCCTTTTTTGTTCTTCCATATCCCGTAAAATCTTTTCTTTCTGCTTTTGAAGATCAGATAAAACATTAATTTTTCCTGAACCTGAAACATTATGCTAAGATTATTAAACTTTGTATGAAAAAAATATTTATTAACGTACTTTTGAGTTAGATCTAATCATTTATCTTTAAAAACAATATTCCAATGTCATAAAGTTAAATATACGAATCACAACAAAATTTAAACAAATAATATTAAAATAATTATATTTGACTTGCAAAAAATCAGAGCTCAGGCTCACGTGTTGTGATTTTAATAAAATAAAAATTTAATTTACAGTACTGATAAAAAATAACTATTCTATAAAATAAAAATTTATCTTGAAAAAATTATTATTATTGTAAAAAATTATTATTATTGTAAAAAATTATTATTATTGTAAATTTAAACTTGTATTATTTTTAATTTTAATATTTGAGGTGTTAAGAAAAAGTAAATAATAATTTTAATAAAATAATATATGCTATTTTTTTTACTTAACCCTCCAGAGGGCGCGTTGGGTCTCATAGACCCAGACGATCTTTTTTTTTATATTTTGAATGTAAAAGCTTGTTTATAAAGTAATAAATCTTTTAAAATTTAATATTGCTTTATTTTGCCAATCAATAAGTCTATAAATCATGAGAAAACAATATTGGGTCTGTGAGACCCAACGCGCGCATCCATGTAATTTTTTTAGCGCGCGCTCTGCAGAATTAAATACGACTAAAATAAATTTCAATATATAATAAGTTAAATCCATCTTTAGATCCATCTTTAAATTTGCAGCAAAATTCTTGAAACTAACAATATATATTTAATCAAAGAATTTATAAATAACAAGTTTTAATTAATTCACAAAAACCGCCAATTCCAAATTATTTAAACTAAAAGATATCTAACTCTCCCTTTCTTAAGAATTTTTCCACTTCTTCAGCCACTCGATTCTTCTTTCTTTCGTTCCATCTTGTGAATGTAGTTCGACTCGATAAGGTGATAGAAATCTGGCGATTTTATATGGGCCATCGTATTGCATACCATCCTTTTTACGTACGAGTACCTCCTCCCCCACCTCAAAAACACGAGTGCCCCTCTTTGTCTTATCCATAGCTCTCATGGTGTCTGCGGCTTTATTCGAGTTAAATCTCGCGTCTTCGATTCTTTCGCTTCTTGATATCTCGGCTTGTTTCAGGTTAGAGTGTAGGTTAATATTTTATCTCAAATGGTGATAAACCTGTAGCACTTTGTCGACTGCTATTTATAGTGAACTCTATTCTGGGTAGAAGTTCGTGCCAGTTTCTCTCTTCACATCCACCTGCTTGGATAAATAAATCGTTTTCAGGTAAGTTTTTTAATTTTAATTAACTTTTAAGACTTGAATTTTGATTTTATATAATTATGAGATCATTATTCAAGCTCTTAAATGTTACTTGTAGTCAACATTTTAATTATAAATTATTTTTAATTAATTTTCAGGGTTTTTTTAATGATTTTTATGACATTTTATGAATTTTTTAAGAATTTTTTTGATAAAATGTAAGTAAAATATATTTTTAACTATAAATAAATAAAGACATCACCAAACACATTAGTTTTTAAAGACATTTAAGTAAGAAGCAGCGTAGTTTTTAAGTTTTCGTAATCTTCTTTCTCCCGCTCTTTGATATGGCGAATTTTGTCATTTTATGTAATTCTATGAAATTATTCTTTTTATACAAGTTATTAAAATTTAGGATTTCGAATTTTTATCTGTAAATCTAAAGATGTCGATGCACCTTGTTGAATATTAGAAATGCTTCCTATCTGATATACTGTAAAATATTTTAATTATTTGTAATTAAATGAAAAAAATCTTACATTGTCAATTCTTCAACTTCGCAAAAATGTAGCGTTTCCAGAGAAATATTTAGAAATCTAAAGAAATATTAACTTCAAAAATATTTTATAAATAGTTCTTACGATATTTTGTCGTCCTTTTCTCGTAAAATCACAGTAGAGTTGTCCGATTGAAAATCAAAAATTTTTACGCCATGAATTTTAATATATTAAAAATAATGATATGTTAACAATATGTTAATTACTTTTAACTTTCGGAATAAAAAACGTTATAATAAATTTGCATGTATTTTATATTATGTGTTCTGTGTTTGTATGTAAAATTATTTTTCTGTCACTTTCTCAATTCCTATAATAAAACTTTTAACTTTCGGAAGATTAAATTTTTACCGATAATTTTACCGATTTTTTCTTAAATTATAGAAACTTTTATATTTCGAATTTAGGTTTAAATGAAGTTATTAACTTCATTTTCACGTAAATGGTGAGTCACCTCAACTGGTGTGCACACCAACGAGAATTATAGAGGTTACTAAATTTCGGAATTGGGTGTATTCATTCATCACTATTTTCCTGTCGTAAACAACATTGGGTGTGTACACTAGTAGATGGCAGTCAGTAAAATTCTGGGTTTGCGTTGGTTGAAAATATTTAAATGGTGACCTTGTCACTAGTGCAAGCACCATATCTCTATTTACCCAGATGATACCCGTCACTAAGTTACGTTAGTACTGTTCCAACTGATAAGAGTTTAGACAAAGGTGAGTAGCGGTTAGTCGGTATTATTATCTGACTTCTCCTGCTGCTTTTTATAAATCAATGATAAAAACTCAACGCAATAAGTTAATTTGATTTGATAATATTAAATAATCACACAGTTTCTTCAAACGATAAAACGGGTAACTCTAGTGCCAATCAAATTTATGGTACATTTATGGTTTATTTTAATTAACAATTTTTACAAAATTTAAAATCTCTGATTGCTGACTTATTTTCTTGCTGTTTTTCACTTTGTCTGGTTTAAATTTTTTCCTATTTTTAAATCTTCCTTTGACGAACTGACACTTTACTACCAATGTCGTTTCTTTTTATATTGGTTTTCCTCTTTCGATTTTGTAATCAAATAATTGAATTAGCCAGTAATCAAAATTTATTGACAATAAGACAATCAAGTAGGCGACACATCGCCTTTGCTCATAAAATCTCGTTTCGCTAATTCAAAACTAATTATTTTTAGGGGGGAAATCTAATTTTATTAGTTTCTAATTTACTGCTCACGTTTCCCACATGGTTTGGATTTTGAACATATTTAGGGTTTCTCATATGTTGGATGATGAGGGGAGGCCTATCGACACATTCAATCTCAATGAATATAATAAAACAGGGCCAAGCAAATATAGGGTAAACGTATTTGCATAAGATCGAGCATGAGGATAGTACGAGAGGCAATCAGAAAGTTTTGTCAAGTTGAGAGATTCTCTCCGATGGAGTAATCCCGAGCACAGACGATGATCTGTAACATCATTCGGAGGGCGAGTGGAGGGAGGACCTCATACACTACTTCGATCAGGAATTACTCAGTCCGAAAGTGCTACGAGCTACTGGAGGTTCGGTCGTCGTTAGTGTTTCCAAAAACAATCAAAGGATTTCGGTCAGACATCTTAGAAATGGAACATAGTGGTGATGTGCTTGATAATAAAACGATAGTTCTTAACTCTTGTTTGTATTTATTCAATAGTAGAGAGTGATTGCATGAATAGCTGAGGCCTGACTAATGATGCTTGAGAAAAGATGATGAGTTGGAATTGAGTGAATAAGGAAGAGGAGTGATAGTCATGACATACTGAATCGAAATCTCATGTGGATTGTATGGTAATTTGTTTAGTATGTACTTTGACAAATAAGTAGTTAAATAAACATTTTAGTAAATCCCAATGGACAATAGAAATAATGGTGACCACATCCATACTGTATCATAAACCAAGTTCATTTTCCCCAAACTAATTAACATATATGTGTTGTATTTTAGTGGTTCAATTGGCCGAAAATAAGTGGCGGACCGAAAAGCAGCACTACAGCTACCTAAGAGTTTCCGCACACGCAATGAGGAACTGAAATGCAAATGTTGAGAAATGGAAAGTACCTGGTTCAAGCCAGAAGAGATGCAGAAGCGAGTAAAATAGGTGGCACATTTGCTAGTTCAAGCCTCTCAAGATCAGGTTGAGATTTTGCGCTGAAAACCAGAATACGGCAACTAGAAACTCAAGTAAATTGGACAGACAAAGATCACCACGAGACGGAGCAAAATTTTCTATCAGTTACAACAAAAATATTCCCTGCAATGCATTGAGAGGAGCAATTGGCCGAGCCAAGGACCCCAGAAACTCGATCGGGAAAAAGAGGTAAACCAGGCTAAGGGAACGCGCCAGACGCCGTATTATGGGGCATTCTAACTGTATTTTAGAGATCCTAAAATGTCAAGTGTAATATAATATGACTAAATGTATTTTGTTCAAACCTTTCCCCACATTTTTCATTGACATCCGAAAATTTGTTAATAAACATAAAGGTTCTTATTAATGTCTATATTATAGACTCTATAATATAACTATGCAGTAATTAATTTAACTAATCCATATTAATTTCAGTAGATCAAGAAATAAAATAAATTTTTATTTTTTTGGGAAATTTAATTTATCACTGGTAAAAACTGAAAACTCAATTCGACTATCTCTTGGCGATTTTAACTCTTCTCACCTCATCGACGACATTAATTTCGATGATTTTAAAAATCTTCTCAAAGCATTGGAGCCGGTTAAGCTGGCAGTAGAGAATTTAAGTCGAGAAGCTGCTACTTTAGTGACAGCTGATACAATCATTACGTTTATGCTCAATAAACTCGCTGAAATGAATGATGATATCAGTCAAACATTGTGTGAAAATTTGAAGCGCCGAATCTATGAGCGATGAAATACTGATATAATGAACCTTTGGAGAAGTCTTAATAGCACCTACAAAAATACACTCAATTTTGATGTAAAGCTTCCATCCCGAATTTTTGAGTTGTTGATGTTCAAACGTCTGAGCCAGAAGTTGATAACGCTCAAGAGGAACATTTGTCACTTCAAGACCAATTGAATTTGCTACTGCAGAAAGATGAAATATCAAAACCAATTGTAATTGACGAATTTAAATGGCTCAAGAGTGAATTTATTCTCTTTCAGAATACCGGTCAACAGAAAGAACATCTTCAAAAAATGTATAATGCCTTGTTATCAGTTAAACCTACTTCCACGGATGTTGAACGTGTTTTCTCAGTAGGCACACATTACTGTACAAAGTGTTGGGCTAGAACTGATTTCTAGACCCAAAGTACTAATTGTGACTGAAATGTGTAGGTACACAGCAAGTAAAAAAGCACCAAGTATAGTTAAATATTAAAAACCACACCAAATAAACAATAATGATTAAAAGAGAAAGCAACAAAAACATAAACAAAGAAATTAAATAAAATTATACAGAAGCAAGAAATGATGCGGAGGTCTAACTCAAAAGTGACCAAACAGGCATGGAGTTACCCAAAGGCAAACTCGAATAACTTAAAAGATGGTAAAAATAGCAAAAAATTCCAGAAAAACCCAGAACATTCTATAAAAATGGCGATGACCATCATAAAAACTATCTTAAACAATAAAATTTAGAAAAATAAATAAATTATTATTAAAAATAAAATTTATTAAAAAGAAATTCGTAAAATATCAGGTAAAAATAAAAATTAAATTAAAAGTAAAATAGAATGTTCTGGAACCGTTCCAAATCCATCATGGACGTAAAATTAATGAAAAATAATTAGAAAATAAAAATTTAAAAATAAAAACAAAAATTATAGCACTAAAATTTCCATTAAAAATATCAAAATTACAAAATAGAAACTTCTGGAATAAAAAGAATTCGAGTTTGTTTTAATGCATCAATACATACACGTGTACAAAATAGGTATATATACCGACGCATTTTAGTCACAATTAATCATTTTGTTTATGCCAAAATTTTTGTCATTGAAATCGGAAAATATTAGTAAGTGTTTTTGATTGATATTTGATGTTAGAGTAATTGATCATTATTGATAATTTTCGATCTTAATTGTTTAAATTTTTTTTGTTTTCTCTTTTATCATGCTCATTTATCCGCGAATGTAAGAAGGATCAGCGGCGTATTAATACGTTTACGTCTCCGATCAGCCCTACATTCGAGAGAACATAAAATCTACTACAATCAGCTCACATGAAAACATGCAATATATCCTATATAGTTTTTTTTTTGTGTTCGGTCATCGGAGGTCGGCCACTTCATGGTTCTACCAGGGAGTTGTGTCGATAAAACCCCTCCGCTATGGCTCATATATTTATTTATTGGTCGACAGAAATGTTTCGGCTTAACAAAACAGTAGGGCTTGTCGTAGCGGTCACAGTGAGGCCGTGTAAGCAAGCATTCTTCCCGAGTTCAAATGCACTACATAATTAAAATCCACACTAAAATCTCACACATCGTTTTACCTTAGGATCATAATTGAGTAGAGCTCAGACCTAATTAAACACTTGTAGTCGGTTGAACATCATTAAAACTGCGTTATGCTTATATGTTTGTCGAACCTCATTGATATATATGTAAATACAATTCTTAATAGTAGTATAACTTTTCTTAAGAGTAAATTCATAATTTTTCGTAAAGAAGTTCGGCAAACATGAGGCACAAGAGTAATTATGAACTTAACACTAAACCTTATAATTCAATGTTGATTAGCGAAATGCTCCCAAAAATTTGGAATGACGATTTTAATTTGTAAATATTAAATTTTAACAGTACTAAACTTCTGAATCGTAAGAATAATTTTATATCATCCGAAGGTTATAATGCAAGAGTAGGTGATACTCAGAATGTATAAAGAATAATCTCATATAAACCCTGGAAATGTCAGGAATACATGTACCGAACCCATCAAATGCAAAAATGATTATATTTCAAACATACAGATAGTTAGTAATATCAATCCGAACATAAGAATGAAGGGAGCGAATATTATCTCTACATCGTTTCATGAGTAATCTAACTTTTGGTGACATCGATAAATTGGTTATTAATTGCATAAAAGTCATTAAATGAGAGTCAAATGGAAACCCGAATTAAAAACTTAAATTACTATAATCAAATATTTTCCACTTACCCTATGTAAGCAAAATAATAACTTCCAATGAACACAATGCGAAATTTGTATTATTAAATGAGAACAATGAATGATAAAATACAGATTTGATTATTCCCATGACTTTATTCGGATAGCCAAAATAAATTCCAAACCATTAGACATTTATCAAATGTAGAATCCTTGAGATGCACATAGGTCTTTTAGTGGAAAATCTCGTAAGGGAATGCATCTTCTTGGAGTCGTGAAATATATAATTTCCTTCTCGATTTACGAATTCCTGCCTCAAAGTTAGAGTGTGATCATTATACCTAAATGCGCCGTTAAAAGGATAGATTATTAGATGATTCTCTAATAAATTTTGTTAATTTAGATCCATGGAGTACAGAGATTAAATACAGAAATTGAAGGCTAGAATTGAATACTGAAATCGAACATTGAGTTTGAATGCCGAAACTGAGAGCTGAAATGGGAAACTGAAATAAAAACTTAAATTACCCCAAACAACGAGCAATAAAAACTCCTACATAAAGGAGCAATTATAAACTTTTGGAAAGCTGCAAAGTGATTGGATGAGAATAATTATGCTGCAAAAACTTTAATATGTCCATTTAAGGTCAAGAAGAGTTGTTACTCACCAATTGATTCCAGTTACGAAAATCAGTAGGTAATAATGAAGTCAGAGGACAAAATTAGATTAACCGAATTTTCTAATGTTAGGGTTAAAATATTTTCGTTTCAATCCAAAATAACCAAGAATTTTTAAGTAGTGCAATTGACAAGATATTTTTCTTATTAAATAAGAGCCATTCAGTTGCAAACTAATGCAGAGGTTCAATCGATTTTAATTTTTCTTAATTATTTATTAGTACTCTCGAAGCAATCTCATGATTAATTTTCCGGTTGTTAGTTTAGTAAGAATTGTCAAAAAGTATTATTAGAAGTTAGGATGAAACCTTGTATGACAAGACTAATATGTTTGTTTCGCTAATAACGGGATGTATAAATTACCTAGGTTTTATGTTTAAAAATTTTGCCTAATAACTTCTTCAAACAATCGTTTCCACTATTTGGCCAAATTTTTATTGGACAAAATTGGTTAATTTTAAGTTAAATTGTGCAATTTTTACCATTGAAATTGGGTATAAGCATATATAACTCTAATCTTCTAGATGATTTTCGGAGGATACGAACTCCAGTTATTATTCAATAAGTCGTTTTCTATACTTATCACAAATTTTAGATCCTCAACTTAACTAGTATTGGTATTCCGATTTTCGGTAGGTTTAGGTTTTACCAAACACGAATTCCATCCGTAGTCTGTCATCAATGGATAGGGACTATACACTTGTGATACAGTCCTAAATAAGGAAATATTCAGGAGAAGGAAATTAAGAGAACAAATATATTCACCTCAAGTAACAACATATCCTGGGAGAAAAGTTTAGCATGTGTTTGATGTACGAATGTATCCGAACCTGCGATTTTATATTTCGTTCACCTTAAAGATAATGTTATATTTCAAGTAGAAATGTCACAATCAGATGAATCCAACAGCGAACACGCCTACGAGCAAATGATCACGCGGCTCAGGATCCGATATATTTGGCAGCAGATCCACAGGTGGAGCCAGGGACGGGATTTAGACTGTTCCGACCAGGTCATTCGAAGTGGCCCAGAACCCAATGCCCCGGTGTGGGTGAAAACGGAGGCAACCAATAATGACCTGTTTGAAGCCCGCGACCAAGCGGCCAACGAAGTAGAAGAGGCCCAGAGGCGGTTGAAGAGCTTGGAACTCCAGCTCAAGGCCAAAGTGATGGGAGTAACTCCGGAAGAACTGGAGGAGATAGACACCCCCCCACGAAAACGAGGGAGGCCACGAAAAAACCGGATCTGATCCGTCGATTGAAAGGAATTATGCGATCGGTCGGGCCTTGTGACCTTGCAATGTAGTGAATACATTTGTTTTACCGACCTCGTGACATCATATTGTGCTTAATATATTCGTTTATCGTGTTTACGACATGTAATCATTTTTATTATTAAACTTTTATACATCCTACTGTAACTGATACAATTTTTATTATTAAATTTTCATATCGTAAATCTCGTTATTCATAGGATAATAACTTATTTTTCTTTTTGGGAGGTCATCTCTTATTACCCATGACATAACAAACCAAAATTTTTTTTTTCTCGCTTCCGTTACTGGGTTTTGGGAAATTCATTACTCTTATGTGCATAAAGACGAAAGGCGAAGTTTAACGCCATTTCCTTTCAGTGTACCAGTTACTGGAAAACCTTCGAAAAGATCGAGAACAGGCACAACAGCAGTCCGAGCACCTCCAAGTC